>BJCO01010517.1:0-25312 GCA_018326465.1 Flaveria floridana
CGGGTCTAGGTGGCCGTTTTCGTCCGGGGTGGTTGGTGGCGGTGGACGTGGGCGGTTGTGACAGTGTGTTCGTCGGTGGTGGTTAACGACAGTAGCCTGCGGTTCAGGTAGTAGTGGTCGGAGGCCGTTGTCGTCGGAAACAGCGGTGGTCGGAAGTTGTAGTCTCAGGGGGCGGCCGGTCGTCGTTGACGGGTTTCAGGGTTTCGGTGTGAACAGACAAAAGAAGGAACCTGAGAGCGAGGGTTTGGTGGCGGTGGTGGCGGCCGTGGTGTGGTGACAGTGAGTGGCGGTGGCGGTCGTTGTGTGGTGATGGTGGGTGGTGGTAGCGGGTATGGTGTGGTGATGGAATGAGGTAACAGTGGTGTGCATTTTAAAAGGTCAATACATAGAATTTTTTTTTGAAACTTTCAAAAATTAATATGGTGATGTCTTGATAAGAACACCTTCTGCCTGCATGCAGTATGAAGTAATTATTACTACCATTTTAATACTATATAATATATTTAATATAGTATTAATAAGAGAATTATATTTAATTGTTAATAAAGGTAAAAAAACAAAAGTCATGTAATAGACACATCATTAATACAAATAAAAAAGTCAATCTGAAAATAAAATATATTTAGTTAAAGCAATTTACTTAACAATATAAATATATGTGAGTGTGTAAGTATTATAATAGATAGTAGCAAATAGTTTTTAAATAAAATATTTTTAATTTGGTTTTTAACTGACCCTAATGAAAAAAAAAAAACCCGCCGCGAAGCGCGGGTGCATTTTACTAGTTGAGAATCATTTACAACTATTTGATTATGCTTTTACTCTAATAAATAAACTAACCATGTTAAATTAAAACCACCCTTCTCTTATTGTCGTAAGAAAATCTGCAATGGACACTTTCGTGTTTTGCCTGATAGGCCCTACCAGTGTTTTTTTCCCTCTTTTTATCTCTCACAATAAATGTTTTCAGAACCGGATCAGATGTCAAATCGGATTTCTTACTGGTTTGGTGGTCGGACCGGATTTAAAAACAGGATGACGTCATAATTATATATATAGTATAGTTATATATAATTAAATATAAGTAATTTATATATGTATTTTATAGTTATATATAAAACTTAACTATATTTGTATATCCAACACGCTAATTTATGGTCCAACATCACGTTTTTACTCACTAAAATAAAAAAAAAATCAAATTCCGGTCCTAACCGGTACGGTTTCCCGGTCCGACCACTGGTTCGAGACGAACCGGCCGGTTCAACCAGTTCAAAACGAATCATAGCGGACCGGGCCGGCCACCTAGCCGATCCCCGGTCGGACCGGCCGGTCCGATCCGGTCCCAACAACATTGCTCACACTCATACAAAATAACCTTCTATCGTTCGTGTTTGTCTACGGCTAACAACTTCAAACGTATAAAACCGACCCACTTTCACCTCTTTTCCGCATCAGCGTCACCTCACCCACCGACGCGATAGCGCAAGTCAAAGAAAATAATATTTGACTTTTAAGCGCGTTAGTGTAGTAGTGTCTATCCATAACAGGAGACACTTTGTCATATAACACAGCTACAAATGTTGGTCACACGACTACACGAGTGGCACATTCACGTCACCTGTTAATGCAAGGGGACACAACCCCACCGTTAGTTATGGTACACCGTGTGGTCCTCTACATCAACGGCTGAGATTCGTTCTCTATGTTGACACGGAGTCGTAGCTGAACCGTAAGATCAGGGTCCTACAGGGGGAGAAATTGCATGTGACGCGGACCAGCTTTCTGTCGGGTGATGGAGACCGTGCCCATGTGTGGGTTATTGATTGGTGAGACGTGAGGAAAGATTGTGTTACGCGCCATGTGGTGTGGTGCCTTTTTGGCATGCTTAAAATTATATGGTTTGCTTTCATTTTTTTTACTTTCTAAACTGTCGAAACTAATTAGTAAAAAAATTAAATACAAAGTGTATTTTTGCTATAAAGTGTAAAATGACACAATGAATCAAAAAAAAAATACAAAAAAAATTACAAAAAAAATTACAAAAAAAATTATATCTTACAATCTAAATCGAATTACAAAAAAATAATTCTGAACTTTTGTTCCCCTAGTCGTCCTCCTTAAGAAAATAAATAAACAAAAAATTAAAAAAAATTAACGTCTTTTATTGTGTCTAAAAGACACAATAACGTCAAACGTCATTGTGTCATTATGAAAGACATAATGACGTCATTGTGTCATAAAAAGGCACAATGAAATTTTTTTTTTCTGAAAGAGGACGACGAAAGGAACAGAGGCTCCGAAGTATTTTTTTGAAATTCGATTTAAATTGTGAGATATAACTTTTTATGACTTTTTTAGACTAATTGTGTATTCTCACACTTTGTAGCAAAAATACACTTTGTAAAATAACCCCACCCTTAATTAATTATTCGTAGACTCGTAGTTGTGATATTCACAAATTAAATATAACCTTATTCGGGTGCAGTTTGGTCCACTGGTAAAACTATTTGCAGTTAAAGCGGTGAAATTTCTTTTGAGGTTAAGGATTCGAGTCCAACCTGGAGAGAATTTGAAATTAACAGCCAAATAAATTGAGAATTGCGAACAAATTGAAACTATTTACCTAAATATTGAAGATCACAATAAACTTAAATAAAAGTGTGTTTCGTACCTTCGGAATTGTTTGATAGATATTATGATCAAATTGTTCATTAGTCAATTCAATTATACTAAATTATCTAACACCATCTAAAAGGGTAAGTGTAAAGTAGTTATAGTGTAAATTAGGTAGAGTATAACCTGTAGTATAACGTGTAGCCATCAAAAAACAAAATAAATAACGAGCATCATGATCCTGAACCTAGTAAAAGATAATTTTTAATTGAGAAATCAAGTGTAACTAAATTAACGACTTAACTAAACTGAATTAGCTGAGAGAAATAATTAATGGTTTAGTGAAGTTATAGCTGGTTAAACAAAAGTTGTGGTTTTGTTTCTGTTTTAGTGTGTGATATAACGAAATAACCAAACCAAACCAATTATAAACTCGAACATAGTAAAAGTAAGAAGAAGAATAGAAGAGTAGAAGATAGCAAATGCATATTGGATAGCTTGCTACAAGGTTAAAGTCTTTAAGTTCTTGTTTATATATTTATAAATTTTAAAAAATAGTTTTAAATCATGATTTAAATTCGGTGTTAAGTTTTATGGTTTTATTTCAATTTGGATTTAGTGATCTCATGCACATATTGAGAAACACGTGTGATGTGTAAACTAGTGAAGTTAGTACACCCAACTTAACATGTATGATAATATGATATGAACCATTTTACTAATTTACTCGATAAAACAAATAAGAAGCCTACAACTCTTTCGATTGAAACTTGTTATAAGGTACACCGTACACACGTGTATAGTAAATGTTAAAAGGGTCATATATGGACCACAAACCACACGTGAAATTAAATTAGACTTTATGGGTTGGGCCCTATTTGTCTTCATTGTCCACAAGCTATGTATCCCAACAGCCCATTATCCATACGTTGAAAATTATATCATCAACTGTATATTTTTCAATTTCAATTCAAAATTGTCTGCTTCTCACTTGTCATAACCAATTACTACAAAAGAATATAAACAGTATATTGAAAAAGTTAAGAATTCATGTCTAATCGGATAGACACAACATGATATTTGCATCTTTACACCCAATTTTAAAAGACAAATGGTGGCCCATAAAGATAGCATATATTGGTACTCTACTACTATGAAAATTAAAATGATGTTTAACCATAACCATCAATAATATGGAGTTAGTTATATAAATGATAACCTACTTAACCATTAAATTATCAAACATTAAACTCGTAGAGTTGAGTTTTGACCATCAAATACCAACAATTGTATAAAATAATAGTTGTTAGTTATAGTGGAAGGGTTATCATTGATCAAATTGTTATATTTAACAAGAAATACGTGGACAAGACATGTTTAATATAGAAAGGAATTTAAGTAGAGAGTTGTAACAATCATAAATTCTTGTATTTACTGTTTTAGTTGCGATACATATAAGATGGACTTTAACTGCTTACTTCGCTCTCTTTCTCTTTTAGAGCATTTACACTTTTTTCCTACATTTATTTTGAAGAAAGAAGGATTGTCAAATAGTATCATAAAAGGACACCAAGAGACCAAAACACACTAATATTTTCCAAAAGCAATTAAACATCCTAGTTTTATTCAATAAATACCTTATTTGCAAATACAAACCATCACAAATCATTAGCGAAATCTACACTTCAACAAGCTCAAAACAAGGACATGACAACTCGATTTAGAGTTTTCATATATCATGATAGAATATAACCACTTGGGGAATTTGTTTGTGGCAATGGTAATATATAATCACAGGACCTACATACGTGTTTCTATATCATGTACGAAAATCACTTTTCAAGAATAGTATTTTTCACTTTCATTGTATGAGTTGCACCCAATCAACTTTGATACAATGTTGAAAATGACACTCAAGTATAAAACAAGACTTAAGTTATACTCGCAAGATACTCGAGTAATACTCACATATATGATAAGACGAAGAAAGACAATTATACATTTATACACACCCCCCACGTAATCGGTCCACGGTTCTATGAAATATTACAAATTTTCAAGAAAAGTTTAACTAGTATATCACCTCAATAGAAAAATATGACATGTTTTCACTTTTGATAGGAGAAAATACTCTTAACTATTATAACTACCGATAATATTTTTTAATATTTTTTTAATTGTTATATTGAAGTTACATCATGCATGAACTTTGTATAAAATACTAGTCTTAGGGGCTGTTTGACAGCCTCTTAATCAGCCTCTTAATGTTTCAGATGCTGAATAGTTCAGCACTTAATGGTTCAGACTGTTTGTTTCGTGAGCAAATGTCTGAATGGTTAAGACATTTGCCTCTAAATAGTTAAGCATTATACTAATGCTGAATGATTAAGAGGTCTAATGCTAAATGGTTAAGACCTCTTATCTGAATTGGTCAGACATTTGCCTTTGAATAGTTAAGCAATACACTAGCTATTAATGGTTCAGACCTCTTAATGATTCAGCACTTAATGGTTCAGATCTCTTATTGGTTCAGCACTTAATCATTCAGATACTGTCAAACAGCCCCTTAGGGCTACCAAATTTTACATTAATGTTGGGAGAACTTTCATAAAATCAGTTTGTCTTCAGTTATTAGTTTATATTCAACACCTAGGTTGATTCTTTGATCATGATAACCAACAAATTTGTACAAAGTTGATCATTTAACATCTTTACCAAGTCGGTGTAAATAACATTTCTTTTGTAATCTATAAAAGACTATGGAGCGTGGAATAAGGAGAACATTTTTATTTATCATATGATTATTTCAAAAGACGGTTACCAACACGGCTAAATAAAACATAAGAAAACAATTACAAATTTGAGGCTTACGTTCTTAACAACATCACCTGACCAATGACATATGACAAATGCAAAGTGTAAGTAAAGTAAACAGATGACAAAGCAAAAGGTTCCAACGTTGCCAATTCGTGTGTAACTATGGCTTAGTGACACCGATGAACTTACAATCACCCTGGTTAAATTAGATCCCAATTATAATTGGAAAAAAGCCATTCAATATTGTGTAATTACTTTTGTCTTATCTTAAAGGACATTCACTATAAATACTTTTACAAATAAATACTTTTGCGTGCTTGTTTTAAATGTGATATATTAAGCGGTTATGTAATTATCTCTCTCTATCATTACATGTGATTATATATAATGTTTATAATTGCTTATACGGTTTCTTTAATTCTCTAGTTAAGATTGATTATTCATTAAACACGTCTATACAAAATATAAATAACCACAAACCATGTATCTGCTCTAAAATAATCTGATTAAACTTCAAATAATTGGTTTGACTAGTAAGGATTAATTTTCTAATTATAAAGTAGAAAACTAGGCTTGTGTCTTTCATAACCATTTTTCTAAATAATTATACATGATAGTCAATAAATGAAAGGATCCTTAACAATATGGAAGTCAACAAATTAAAGGATCATTAACAATATCGAAGTCAAGAAATAAGATGATCTTCAACAATAGGAGAGGCAACATAAACAAAGTGGTGGGAGATAAAGATCAAACTCCTTCACTTTGTTTGTAAATAGTTTGAGGTCGCATAGAGTGGAGTGGTTTTTGAATAACTCCTTAACTTGGATAACATGTAATGTTGTATTAGTTGTTTTTTTCCTTATTGTGTATCTTGGTCTTAACTTGTCATCTTTAATTTAAATAAAATCAATCTCTGTCGTTTTAAAAGAAAGTAAAATAAAAAAGTAAAACAATAAACAGTAAAAGAAGAGCAAACACGGGACACAATGCTCTCACACATGATGTGTTTTGGGGTATTATGTCATTTTGGGTCTAATATACATATTCTTACTCTGTATTTTTACAAGTGGTTGTTTCCACTACTCGAACCCATAGCATTAAGTTGCCTATTACACCATCATGTCCATGGAGTTTAGTGATGAGATGGCCCGTGAAGGGTGTTAAACACCATCGCGATGTGACATTAAGGGGCATTAAAAACCCGATAACGCTTTAACATGCCTGAAAAAATTCCTATATACACAGATTTGATATTTTTTTTAAATTGAATTGAGGACGTGAAAGAGGTGAGCCTGTTTCCATAAGGTGATATAAAGTGCAAGAGGATGAAATGGATTATGTGCTGATATGTAGAATTAAAGGACGTGAGAGTATACCCAATGGTCTTAACTTCACACCGCCTCTCACCATAGCCACTTCCGACATGGTCAACAACCTCTTCCGGCTACAAACGTCGGGGCTCGACCCCTTTCCTCCTGCACACGCTTCCGCTTGGATCACCGTCTCTCAACGATCAACATCACTCTTGACCTCCGTGTTTTCTGTGGGTTGGATCTCAACAACCTTTCTTGAGGCCCAATTTTCCTTAATCCAGAAAATGTTTAGCCCACTTTTCTTGAATGATATGGCCCAACAGTTTTATATAAAAATCTCTTTAAAATATAATTAATTTAATGTATTTCCAAAAACAATAATTTTATGTTATTTTAATAAATTTAAGAAGTTTTGTATCTTAAAATATTTTTTAAAACCTTATTATAACTTTCTTTCGTAATTTCTAAAAAATCTTAAAATGTTATATATATAGACACACACACATTTACAAAAATGAAAAAAAAAACTTTAACGCCTAAAATTTCTCTAGATGAGATTTGATATTTTGTTTAAATAATAAGTAAAATAGATATAATAAAGTTGTAAGTTAGTAAATATACGTATTTGCAAAAATAGATAATAAAAAAATACTACTGTTAGACTTTTAAAATAAATCAATAAATTGAATAGTGTTCCTAGAATTTTTTAAATGTCAAATCAATTATGTTAATTTAATTTAATTTAATTAATTTCTTTTGTATGGCGTTATATATACAGTCGTATTATGATTTACAACTATAGATTAATACACAACTAAAACAAAAACACCTAAGATACATGTTCTCTCTTATATCCTGTAACGTTTTGTCTTTTTTTATTTCATTGTATTTTATCTTTTTAAATTTTGATAATACATTGACTAAAAAGAATCTTATAAACAACTCTTATACGTGATGTAGATAACAATTAACATGTCATGAAATTCAAAGTAATTCATATGAGTATTATTGTAGTCATAACCAAATCGAACAGTTAACCACTCGGTTAATTCATCAGTCGGATCAATCGGATCGGATTAAAGAAATTATATGACATCATTTTATATGCCTACTTTTAAACATAACGTGAAAAATATTGTATGCTTTGGAATGAATTTTTAATTTTAACATCATATGAAGACTTAAATAACTAATATATTGATCATTTTAACATGGTAATCTGATTTCTAGTTTCGATGTATAAAACGTGGTTAACAGGGTAATCGCCCTATGAAGTCCAAGGGGAAGAGCTAGGCAATCACAAACAATTGAAAATCAATTTTTAATTGTTTAAAGCTCCTAAAGTAGGCAGGTTAGTAGAAATTGTTTGATTAACTTTAGCTTATAGATCAACAACAATTGAGTGATAAGTAGTAACTTATGATCTAGAAAAAAATGAGCGGCTAAGCAATCGAAGATTATGGTGTTTTCCTTGACGATCACTCATCAAATAGTAACCGATTTTTTATGACAGAAGTCATACAAATAATATGAATTATTGATAACCATCAAAATAAACCTTCAATTAAACATCAAACCGACACACTATTGATTCAACAAACTGTTCAACAACATTCGATATGTTTTAGATACACTTTCATAATAGGAATACACATATTAGTACTTGCATTCTTATGATCTCAAATTACCAATGTTTTTAGAACTGGATCGGACGTCGAACCGGACGCCTTACTGGTTTGGTGGTCGGACCGGTCGGACCGGATTTAACTATATTTTAATTATATTTATATATGTAATTAAATATAAGTAATTTATATATCATTTATACATATATTTTATAGTTATATATAAAACTTAACTATATTTATATATCCTACGTACTAATTTATAGTTTAACACCCCGTTTTTACCCACTAAAATAAAAAAAATACTGAAAACCGGTCGGAACCGGGTCGGTTCGCCGGTCCAACCGCCGGTTCGGTTCGGACCGGCCGGTTCAAAACCACAAAAACGAGCCATAGTGGATCGGATCGGCCAGGCTCCCGATTCGCGGTCCGACCGGTCGGACCGGCTGGTCCGATCCGAGCGTGACAAACTGCAAATTACCCATCACAGAACACTCCAACACAAAACTCAAGAGTCAAGACCATATTAAAAATCACCAACACAACCCACAAAACCTTAGGAACCATCATGTTGACTAAAATAAGTATACATACACCTTATCTTGGTTAAATGATTACTATTTTTTATTCCCCTATAAAAACAATATATACCGACTCCAATAAACCAAAAAAACATTTCACAAATCACAAGTACGCAACACACACATTCTCGATTTCGACTCCCACACAGATGATCTAGCGACCCTTTATCACAATCACCAACTCACGTCGTTTCTTCACAAATCATCATCATCATCATCAATCTTCAAATCATATGCTCATAGATCCACGGTATGTCGATCGATTTCTATTCACAAATCTATGTACATCTATCTACACGTCTATACACACACGTATCTTCGTGTATCGTGTGTGTTAGGGCCTCGAGTTTGCTCAATAGCTGTTGATCTCGTTTGTTGTGTTCAATGCAGGCGAATTAGCTACGTGAATTCAATGTGTTTCCCCAAACGGTGGTGCTAACATGCACCTGGTTGAGGATTTAGGTGCTACGTGAGTCGTGAGGGCGTTTTTTTTTTGTGTGTGTGGTTACGGAGGGGTGTTTGGTGTGTGTTGGTGAGTTGTTAGGTGTTGTTGTGTGAAGATGTCGAGTAATCAGGTGGTGAAATTGCGGAGGAAGGAGTTAGCGGCATGCATGACATGCCCTATTTGTGATAAGTTGTTTCGAGATGCTACTACGATTCCTGAATGCCTTCATACGTGTGAGTGTTCATCTGTTTACTCGTTGAATTAATGAATTCGATCGTGATATTTGGTTCAGGAGTGTGAGTTTGATTTGGGGTTTAGTTTGTGTAACTGTTTTGTATGTGCGATTTCGCAATTGGGTTTCTTCGTGGTTATCTGGTTATGGTTTGTTTAATGATACTTTGCTTATCGATTATATTTCATGTTGAGTGTCTAGACCGTGTCTTGCTAAGTTGATTTGTGGGAATGAATCAGTTACCTGTTTCCTTGATTTGATTGATCGTGTTTTTTGGTCACTGTTTGTAACTGTAATTGATATATATTATATACATATATATATATGTTAATCTTGTGTTTGGCAGATAAATTCATTGAGTTGGTCTTGGGGTTGTTTAGAAAGTTGTAATGGAATTTAGGGCATACATGTTAGTCCTGTTTTTGCCCAAAAAATTGATGGATTTGGTCTCTGTGCAGCTGAAACTTTGTCATGAAATGTAGGGTGCAAATTAGTTTGGAACTTTACTTTCTCCTTAGGGTTTAAACATGCATGCAATTCTGATTGGAGGTTGTATAAATGTCAATTGAAAGTAATTAATTTATTATCATCTATTGTTTAGGTAACATGTTAATGGTTATGATTAACTATTTAGGAATTGATAAATTAGTTTTAAAAAGCATTTAATACTGGTTGCATGAGAAATGATACGCAGTTGAAAGAGGGAAATTTCTATATCTATTACTTCCTTGAAAAATTAAAGGTTGTCAGACACAGTTCAATACCACATCATTGATTTCAATACACACATCTGAACACTCCCTAAATATTTAAGCTTTCTCATTTTCATGTAGCCCTAGAAGTTGATGCTTATGTTGCAAGGTCTTCTTTGTTATTTCGTGGATGATAGGATTCTTCCATTCTTTGATTTTGTATCATGAATCCCAACACTTAGAATTTGTCTATTCAGGTCCTAAGATATTTGTATCTGTTAATTAGAATTTGTCTATTCAGGTCCTAAGATATTTGTATCTGTTAATTGTGTTTTGCCTCTTGAACATCATCCAGTCTGCAGGAAATGTATACATAAGAAGCTCACAGACGAGGAGCTTGAATGTTGTCCAATATGCAATATTGACCTTGGATGTGTTCCTCTAGAGAAACTGAGGTAGGTCTCTCTCATTTAAGTGTGTGTGACTGTGTGTGTGTGAGAATTATTAGTTTTAATTGCTGAGGAGAACATAATGGACACACCTATTATATAACTTACAGTTTCTCTCGATGTAGGGTTGTGTGTAAATTCATAAGCACTGTTCAAGACAGAAGTATTTTATATATGCTACAATCATGATTTGATTGATAAAATTTTCCATAAGAAGGATGTGATGCTCACTATATCTAACTAGATTTACATGCAACTATTAGGATGTGTTTTATCCATAATACATAATTGGGTTTGACTGGAATGTCTGAATTGCATGCATCCTTTCTTTTTTTTCAATCTGTATTGAAAAATGATTTAATAATGTGTAAATTTATTTCATGTTTTGGCAATAACTTTAAAGCATGCCTGCAGTACTTAAGCTTTCTTAACAAAACGGATTTATTTGATGCTGTCGTTTTTTATATGTCAAACTTAGTTCTCAAGTATTACATTGACTCAGTAATTGTTAAAGCATTAACCCTGCACAAGTCAATTTTCTGTGATTATATACATGTAAGGGAAGCTATCAATTGATAGACCAGTGATCATGTTTCTTTCATTATTTAGGCTATAGTTTGGGTGATATGTCAAATAAATGTCTTGGTATATGATTTTCTGTAAATCCTATCTTCAATACATTTCCAAGTAAGTCTACTTGTATATGTCCCTTTTTGGGTTAATTGAAGTACTTCATTCAATAGAACTCCATATCTGTTCATTCTATTTGTTTATTATGTTTTTTTTCCTTATATATATTCAGTTTACAGTTGTATCTCTTTACAAATGTTCACTTGGTGCATTAAGTCATCAATATATTGCATAAGCCTACATCAAAGATAGAACTAGTGCTGAAGTGCTTTCTCTTGAAATATACATTATTGTTGTATAATATTGAAGTGATCTTTAATATTTGTCCTAAACAGGCCAGATCATAATTTGCAAGATGTTAGATGGAAAATATTTCCTTCAAGAAGGAGAAGGGTAAAGGCTCCTGAAGTTGTGCCTTCAGTTACATTACCATTAAGAAGGAAAGAGAGATCACTGTCCTCACTGGTAGTCTGCACTCCCAGAGTGTCACCACAAACTACTTTGACTGGTAAAAGGTCAAAAGGACCCCCAAGAAAGAAACCGCGTGGGTCCTCTTTCTATGCTGACAAATCTGTCAAGAAAGAGGACGACTCCATAGAAGACCACCAAGATAGCTCAAGCTCAGATGCAATTTCAAACAAGTTCACACAAAATTTGAGGCAGGTAAAGATCACCAATATATTCCAGGTTTCTATGCATTCCTTTACTTCTTAAATTTCCTTGAATTCATGGGTTTCAAGACAGATGGTTCACTTGTTATTAATTCATGTGCATGCACCCTCTTATGCATTTTGGTTTATGCCAATCTACCATTGCGTGGGAAAAAAGTATTGCTGTCAACACCCACGCTTAAAGACTTGGTGGTGGTCCTTGGTTTTCTGATGTTCAGTTGCAGAGAGACGTAGGATGGGTGGATGTGAGTACAAATATGATAGAGATTAAGGATATTATATATATATATATATATATATATATATATATATATATATAGTGTTTGTGACACAATAAAGGCGGCCTTTTCTAGGCTGACTTGTATTCACACCAGCCTAGTTATTTTTGCCGAAATAGTAGTTGAACTTACTTGATGTCGGCTTATCCTATCCTCCATGCCTGCACAAAACACGTGGAAGTTGATTTTCGTTTTGTTAGGAAAAAAAGTTGTTCTTTCTGTGCATTTTAGTATTGAAAAATTATCAGATAGTTGATATTTGTACAAATTTGTTGCCAACTTCTAGATTTCTCCTTTTACGATTCAAGCTACATGTCTTACTGTTGTTCCTTGTCTTTAGCTTGTAGGGGCATATTAGACTAGTCATTACTTATTTGTAGTTAACTAGTTATCATAGTCTTGAAGGTTTTTGTGTATGATTTATCATATCCAAGTCTATATATACATCCTATGTGTTACATTTTCAATAAAACAATCAATATACAACTACCATTCTGCCTTTAGGGCTATTCTTAGCAACCATCTTTTAACTAATTTGGTAAGAAAGATCGAAACAACATTTTCTTTTTGTAATTTGACAAGTGAGGAAAAAGTAGGGATATGAGAGAGCAGTGTGGATTGGAGAAGTAAGATATTTTAGATGTTTGGAAATGTTTTCTTTTATATAATTTTTAAAGTAGTTAAAAGGCCGTTGTCAATAATACATGCATTTTGTTAGAAAAGCGCTAAATAGTTATTATTATTTTTACTGTAAATGTTAAATATCATTACAAAAAACTATACCATTACAATAATTCTCTATTTTTCTAAATAAGTGATATAGAGGCTGCATGCATGCAGATTCACTATTGGGGTACTTCCAACCGGACTTGACCCATTCTTTGTAGCTATTTTTTCATTTACTCATTTAACATAGCCTATAACTATCCATGTAAATGGGTTGAATTATAAATATCATTAACTAGAAACAACAATACATGTGCAGAATTCTTCAGCTCCTGAGCCATCTTGTGATCATTCACCTGATAAAGAAACAAACAATGGCAAAGTTGATCTGTGGAAACCCTTCAATTATTTAGTGGAAGTGACAAATAGGAGTAAATCTTCCAAATTTACTTCACAAGGATCTACTGTCAATTCAGAAATACCAATTACCCCAAAGAGCGAAGGGCATTCCCGTAAAACTAAAGGAAAAGATCAACTGAAGCGTTCTAAATTTCAAGATGAAAATGGGAGGTCTGATGTGGATGTTACAGAATCTGCAAAACCTAAAAAGATAAGAAAATATGGCAAAAATAAACCTGGTTCTCTAGCTGTGATGGATGCTGATGCTAATAATGCTGCTGGGGATAAAAGAATAAATCCTATCTGGTTCCATTTGGTACCTTCAGAAGAACAGTGAGTACTTATGAACTATTTTTAGTTAATTAATAACATTCTCTTTCTTATGTTCGCTAGTTAATTTCCTATTCAATTTGTCAGGGAGGGTGAGCCTTTGGGGCAGATAGAAGGAAGCTTTGTTAGACTAAAGTGAGTTTGTTTTTCTTGCCATTTTAGTGTTTCTTGTTTATGGTTATCTTGTACTGTGAAAATCTGTATATACTGATTTACATAAGCATTGTTTTTAGTGCGTAACAGGGGAGACCCTTGGAGAACCAGTACTGCTAAAGGTCCATTTGTGTAGTTTTAACCAGTTAAAGGACCTTTTTCTAAGTTAGAAACAAGTTTCAGTTTTCAACCGTACAGATACCAAGTTTAGAGACTTACCAGCCTAAAACACGAAACACAAAGGAGTTTTTTGGAGTTTGCCCATTTAAAAATAATATTATTGCAATAATATTTTAAATTTTCTAGTAAAACAATTTAAGAGGTTGTAAGCATCGGGAAAAATACTTTGGAAGAGTTTCAACCCATTCAACCAATAGGATCCATTCCCTTATGGCTAATTACTTGATTTGACCCATTTGAGATAAATTAAACCTAAATTGACCCATGCATCATGAACTTTTATTAGATTACACTATATATGCCACTTAGTTCTATCACATGATAAAAGCAGCATTGATAAGGGAAATGCATGATTGCATGCAAAAAACTACTTGAAATCAAAGGCTGTGTTGCATCAAAAGTACTTAGCTATCATGTGATATTTTTCCATATATCTTTGAAAGTGACTTATGTCATGCTAAATGATTCCCTGCTGAAATTTTAACTTGAGTCCCAATGAGGTTATTAGAATATTTGTTTGTTGAAGCAGAAAATACTAGTTCATGATGACACAAATGCTTTCTTTAGTTTCTTATAATTTCTTAGCTTAAATCCTTAGTCTCTGTACCATTTGTGAATTCTTATGATTGTATAGTTTCCTTTTTATTTGTATAAAATGAACTGCTGAGTGTTAAGTTGTATATTCATGATAGTTGAAGCCTTAGTATTGTGGCAAATCCAAGATTTTCTACCAGATTAGGCACTAGTGTACTATCATAACAAAAAGAACTCGGAGATATTATAAAAAACTATTTTCTTTTCTTTTCTTTTCAGTTTTCACTACAAGAGTTCACTTTTTCTTGCTTATGTCAAGCAAATCTTGTTATTTTGCATCTTCCTTGTATAATTTTAATTGTGAATTGTGATATTTGGGATACATATATATATACAGGAAAACTATGGGCTGTGTGACATGAAGAAGCTCCATAAAATTTTCACCCTTTGATGTTGAATTCAAATTCATAATATTTAGAGTTAATATAAGGCATGAAAATTAGCAGCCAGATGGGTTGGTTAACGGAGAAATTGGCACCCTTTGACCTTTTTCCTTTCTCTTCTTAAAATCTCCTAAATAATGAACTTATAGTATACGAAAACACATATAGAATACGATAACACTAACTATATATTAAACTAATGATCCATTTTTTTAATGAAACAATTTAAGAGGTTGTGGACACTTAATATACTTACTATATGCTCTTCGGCCTATTGCTAGTATCTACTTTCAGATGCGCAGTTCATTTTTATCCAAAAGCCAGAACCTATTGTGTAGCTTTTATATTTACCTAAATTTCTATCTCCATCTCACCAATTGTGCACATGCCTCTATGATCTGTGTGCGTGCGGTGTGTGGGGTTTCAGATCTTTATCTACTAGTGTTAATTTGAATCTCATATTCATTAGTTTTGTTTTTGATGACTTTTTCATATGCCATAAAACTTGACACTACACATATAATCCGTTGTGTCAAATGTTTTATTTATAAAGAAGTCACATATGATAAACACAAGAACTCACGCACTAAGGGTCATTGGTTTCTCATAGATTGTATGTTAATATGCTGGTTTAACATGGTTTCAGGGATGCTAACATACCTGTTTCAGTAATCCAGAAATTCGTAATGAACAAATTGAAACTTGGAAGTGAAAATGAGGTTAGTCTACTATGTACTAATTTTCATTTATTCAATTGCATCATGCTATATGCATAATAGAATAAAAATTTTAAAAAAATAAACTTTGTGCACATTTATTTGATGTCTAGTTAACCATTATGTATAGATATTCTTCCAAACAAAGGTGCAAAATTTTGCAACTATATACTTATCTACCCTTTCTATAACTTCTTGATGATATTGATGCAAAAGCATTCTCATCTTGACCCAAAGGATGTTCTGTATTTTCATATATTAACTCCTGGTTAACATTCAATTTGCTATATCGTTTCAAGAAATAGGAAGCAAAATAGGCGGGTTGGGTAACACTTTAGTCAAATCTGTTGTAATTTTAGGCCAAGTCAAAATGGGTCACCCTGCTAACATTTTCTCATCTATTTTTTTTTATAATTTTCATATTAATTAACACATTAAATATGATTTTAGAAAAAAAATTATTACAATAATGATCAAATATGTTGTCATGTGCTACTTTTAACCTTGCTTATTCCATTTGACCCACTTCTCTTGTAGTTGAGTTCCTTAATTATACCCATTTGAACATCAACCCATTTCACACAAACGGGTTATAATCACCTCCCCTAATTCTTCCCTTAAACTTTTTCCAAACATGTGCAAATTGTTTTTTGGCAGGTCGAGCTCAGATGCATGGGCCAAGCGCTCGTGCCAACAATTCTGCTAGGTAACCTAATGGACACGTGGCTGCAGAAACAACCAACATCACAGACGGTTTCAGTCACAGTTGGATCATCGGGTAAGGAATACATGATGGAGATATCCTATGCTAGAAAGGCTTTAGGTGCAGGTATCGGTCTGACTCCTGCTAATTAATGACTACACCATGTGGTCTTCGCATGGACAAATTGCAAGATGTTGAGATGTGGGTCCATGAGCTGGCTGTGTTTGTTCTAGTTTATAGCTTATGTAAGAGTCAATATGACTGGTTATAAAGTTTAAGTTACTATATAGTATTATAGTTATAGGTTTGTGTTTTATACTGTAGTCTTTCTGAAACTTTGTTAAAGTTGCTGAATTTTGATATGTTACTTCTAAACCCTCCAACTTTCTACTAGTTTACACTATTTTCTGTTGTTACACCCTGAATATGGTGTTTTATGTTTGTGGTGGTCTTATGTATTATTGTTGTTGGAAGTGTTAGGTTTTGTTTTTATAGATATTAAATTAAACATTCACAACACATTTTGTTTTTAGCTTAAATCTCGTTTTATAACAAAGCAACGCTAAAAAGTTTTTGAGACAGTCTGACCAAAAAACTGTTAGAGCAACATATATGCTAACGAGTCTAGTTTTCAAAAAACTAGTTACGACGTATATTTACATTGATCAAACCACCGTCCTGTAATGTTGTTAATTTACAATGTACCCAAATCAAATTTACAAAAAAAAAAACGTCTATAAAATAAATAACAAAGAAAAAAGAATTCAAATTCCGGTAAAACCAAGTTCATCAAGAGCCTCCTTGCACCTCGGATCAGCATTCGTGACCATGAACCCGAGTGGGTTAGCATACCGACCCTTGCCTTTAATCCCATGCTTGTTGGTCAAAGACACCCGAACATGGTTCTCATCATCCATCAATTCGGGACAATTTGGGTCCGGGCTTTCACTAACAATGATTTCACAAATCTCCTCTTCATGGTCACCAACCGCGTTCAGTGTATACTTCCCTTTCTCATCACTACTCCCTTCGACCCTATAGCTTTCCTCATCGCTCTCTGCTTTGTGGCACACAAGCGTAACTTTTGTATTCGCCAACGGGTAGCTGATCTTTGTCGGGATTTGTATCCTGCATGGGTCACAGTAAACTTTACCTTGAATGATAAATACATCATCAGGTACAGTTTCTTTTTCTTGGATGACAGGTTCTTCCCCGTTGGCGATTGAACCTCTTTCTGGGATCATGAATTCGTCACCTGGCCCAGGGGCGACATAGTCTGTCACCTCGAGGTCAAAGTCATCGTTGAGTCCAGGCTCGCTAACTGGGGGTGGGATATCCAGTAAGTCATCTCCTAGGGTCATATATTCTCCTGCACTAGCCGGGGGAGGCGCACCACGGTTGATCCAGCTGCAATGAATGTTTGTAGCCAAGGACAACAACATGGGAAAGAGAACCAAAATGTTGACATGATCAGCCATCTTCTGTTCCCTCTTTTTTTCTAAATGGGTGGAAGATGAATCGCGGCAATGAGCGGCGGCGGTTGTGGTGGCAGCAGGGCGGCGATGGTGGTGGCAATGGCGGTGGCTTAGATTGATGGGTTGAATGGGAAATAGAAAGGGGTTTATTTTGAAAAGTTGAGGTTGGGAGAAAAAGATGGTAAATGGTTGGATTTCTAGTTTATGAAAATCATGACAAACACTAAAATTGATCTATATATTATTCATTATAAAGGAGACTCAGAAACCTAACATCTAGACTACATTAAGAAACATAATACATATATACGCTATGCGTGTTCTCGTAATATTAAGTGTTTTGCATAAAGTCTCCCCTAACAATAGTATCGTGAACGTTTATGCATACTTAGATGTCATGAAAGAACTTGTAGGTCTTGATGTCATCTATGATGAACTTAACCGCACCGATGCAACCCATAACTGCAACAGCTGAGAACCAGGTGGCTAAAACAATGTTCAGGATCACAACTGGGCTAGAATTCTTGGGCATTTTGCCAGCTTTCAAGTGTGCTAAAACAGGAAACACAAAGTCAAGTGGTGTGAATCCAATGGCTCCACATATGGACACAAAATCCCCAAAAAATGGCATGGCTGCAGCCACTGTGGTTATCAAACCCATGTACACAGAGGTGAATACGAGACGTTGGACGTGGTTTTCCAGAGGGAATCGGTTAGTCTGTTTGTTTGATGTCAGATTTTCCTCAAAATACGCATATGTCGGCCTGCAATATATCTAACCAAACACCAAGAATATTGTAAGCACAAAAAATGGTTGATTTGAGTTATGTATTATCTCAAACGGGTCAAAACTCGCTCAAAGCAGATAAAAGGTGTATAAATCTTCCAAATTGTTTTATTCAAAAGCTAAGATTATTATTGTAATAGTTATTCAAAAAACTTGATTTATTATGGTTAAAAAATGAAGCAAATTACCTGAAAACAACCAGATATTTGGATTACAGCAAAAACATTTGCCATAATAATTGTCCATTCAGGGGTTTTAAGAGAAGCAAGGATAAAGGGCTGGACACTTGTACCAAATGCCCAGTAGCCGAAAAATGCCAATTGCCAGTAACTCGATAGAATAACCGCGTATGCAGCTGATATCCCTTTGTACATAGTTTTCTTCACGGGTTCTCGAACAGTACTCTGAAAAAATTACAGTTATGTTGGTTTAAGTTGTAAAACAAGATTCAACTGTTTATCTACATATTATGAATGGATTGATTTATGTTATGGTTTACCACAAACGCGTGGTTAAAGAATAAAAATAATTAAATGGATTGAAAGTCACCCAAAGTGTATTTACAGTGCATACAACCTCCTAAATTTTCTTGTTTAAAGATTTGGATTACTATTTTAGTAATAAATTTCAATAATGGTATTTAACACATGAATTATATATAAAGAAAAGTTTGAAATTGATTAAAAAGAAAAAATAAGTTGTTTATTAGTCAACCCTTTCAAGTATTAAAATGTTACTTATTCTGACCCAAATCTGTTTTGACTCGTTATACAGCTTGCTGGTATTACTACCTCTGCTACAAATAAATAGCTCAAAACTTAACGAAAACTAATAATATGATTCCTTTTTTTGTTTTTTTACATTTGGCACCGATTCGCGCAAGGATTTGAAGATCAAATACCTGTATTTCAGGAAGCATGGCATCACCAAATGAAAATGCAATAACCCCAAGGCCATTGAAGGCTTTGAACATCTTAGAGGAAGAGCTTCCATGGAGACTGTAACTTATGCTTCCTCTATCAATGTTCTTCCCTGTATTTAAAACGGATAATCGGTTCGATCATGTAAATTTTTAGACAGGTTATCAATCTTTTGTCATTTCTCACAAAATTCATTGATAAATTGTATAATTCTAAATGGTGACAAAGAATATTACCAAAATAATGATCATTATTTAATCAAATAGTTTAGGAGGTTGTGAACAGTTAGCTTGTCATGGGAGACCTTCAACATGTTTGATGCTTATGGCTAAACTTTTTAACTTTAACCATTTAAGATGTTAAGTGTTTAAAATTATATATTTTCATCATCTAGTATTTTTAAAAACTGACTGGACCGGTGGCTAAGACCGATTTCATTTGGACGTCCTCCATTTAAACTGGTCGGAGCGGTTAAACCAACAAACCAGATCCTATGGCTGGACCTCATTTTAACTATTATTTTTTTTTCACAAATCTCATGTAGTATCTATTTATTAAGAAGTTTAGGATATAATATTGCAAATCAACATCAAAAGTTAAATTAGTTTCATATTTTGTTTTAAATTAGTTACACATACATATATCTTGTAGATTTTTTTTAAATTATATATGACACCATCTACTATTTTAAAACGATCCGACTAGTATACTGGTAAGACAGCCGATAGCCGTATCTATGAATAAGTTATCATTTTAATATACCATTGTAAATTGTTACACCAATGGCTGTGCCAGCAAATCCAATTGTGCTCAAAGTGCAAACAGCATTTAACCATCTTAACGAATGAATATTCGGAAGTTGGGAAAGTACAAGCTCAAAGATCCCAAAGAATACAATAAAATGTTGAAGCGTTAAACTACCATCCTTGTGGTAGTATTTGTACACAGCCTGCATATCATCATACATTTGTCACATCCAATATTTTTAGAAAAAAATAATAATAACAGCAATGGCGGACGCGTATTTGCATCGCGTCGACACATTGATGTACGACTGACCTTAAGGCTGCTTCCTGCAGCAATTTGAATGGCGATATTGTTGCCCAAAGAAGCCACCTGCTGGAAAAATGCAATAGACCAGTAACCCCAATTTCCTTCAAGACCAAAGTTGATAAAGAAGTTATGATTTAAAAGTTTAAACACTGTAACAATTTTGATTTTCTTAATCAACCGGAAATCAAGCTATAGCAGTTAATTTATTCAAACACAACTGTTGTTACTTCGTCTTATATTGGGGTGGCTCAACGTATTTTTGGGTATGAAATCGAGGCTCTTTTTGTGAAAGAAAAAACTGTTTTTTATTATATAAAAGAAAAAAACTAAACAAACAAACAAACAAACAAACCCAGTATATCTCACTTAATAGCAGGGTCTGGGGAGGGTAGGTGTAGGCGAGTCTTTCCTCTATCTTGTTAGGTAGAGAGACCGCTTATAAAGAGACCCCCGACTCGATAGCAAAAGCCCTACTGATAGCAAGACATCATACAATAAATCATACAACACATAACATACAGTATACAAAAAGCCATACTGATAGCAAGACATTATACAATAAATCATACAACACATAGCATACAGTACACAATAAATCATACAACACATAGCATACATATATTATAGGAGCAGGTAGAATCACCGTTAAAGGGCAGATATGGACTACTTAGACATCAGGTCCCGCAACCAGACTTCAAATACCCTTCCTGCCTATAGGTCGAACTAGAAGTCCTTAATTTTAATTCTACGCCTCCACTCACTCATATCATCGATCATGTGCTCAGATAGGTGCAAGTGAATCATATCTCGCCTAATTACCTCATCCCATGTCAATCTAGGTCTTCCTCTACTCCTCCTACCCTCTAAGATTATGTTCTCTACTGCTCTAACTGGTGCTGCCATTGGTCTCCTCTTGACATGCCCAAACCATCTTAATCTTCCCTCTCGTATTTTATCTGCGATACAAGCCACTTCTAGCTTCTGTCGAAACACTTCGTTTCTTATCCGATCAAGTCTTGTGTGGCCGCACATCCACCTCAGCAATGGGTTCTAAAATACTAAATTGATAAAAAAAAAAGAAAAAAGTAGGATTTTGAAGAGAAAAGAATATAAAAAAATTGAAATCCGCTCGACCACCGGGTTCGGTTCCCGGTCCGACTCGTAACCAGCCGGTTCAATTGGAAAGGTGCCAGACAGGCACAACCGTAGCGGTTCTATTAACGGTTCCATAAAGATGTCATGGGTTTCATCTTGGTATAAGTTAGATAGATGAAGCATTGATGAATGGAGAATATATACAATAAAAGTTATAAAACTACTGACCATAAATGCTACGAGCAAGATGTCTATAAGTGATGTGCTTCTTCTCATCCCACTTCCATAAAGACGCAATCAAAACACTAGAGTACCATGTGGTTAACGTTGCAACCACCAAACTAATCACACCTAATTCATCATGCACAAACAAAACATATATCAAACACCTTAATTACTAATTGTCAATACAAATCAACTCCCACTTCACTACTACAATAAAAAACTATACCAAGAGGCCACCCAAGAGAAGCGATGGCGAACGGAAGCGGAGCGTAGGCTGCAGGAGTCGCGATAGTGGTTGCAACATGGAACGCCGCATGTTTCCAAGAACCTTTGCCTGTAGTAGCATCTGTGTTGTTGTTACTTTGAAGTGAACAGTTTGTCACGTTTGAGACGGCCTGCTTCCCGTCGTGAATACTGTCACCGGAGTAACTCTCCGGTGGCGGCGTTACGCGGGTTGAGGCCATCTCGTGTTGCTCTGAAGTTGGGATTAGTAGTGGTGATTAGCATTTTGATAAAGAAAAATTTAATATAAGTTGTTTAGGGTGATATTGCTTTGACATTGATGACATCTTTGACTTTGATTACAACGGTGATTAAAATGCTGACTAAAATGGTATAAAAATTAATTTAAACTGAGCCTAAATGGTACGCAGACTTTTTAGATTTTGATATTTATTTAGATCCAATCATGTTTTGTCTGTTTTTGCATGTTACGACATTGGGGCTTCTAAATTATTGACAAATTTCTTTAAATTTTTAAGAAGTTTTTGAATATTTTGTTTTTATTTTTCATGTTATGATAGGGGGATCCTAAATCATTGACAAATTACCTCATCTACACACGTCCAATTCCCTATGTTACAGTCCAAGTGTCCAACTATCCGGTTTTATATAGGATATGAAAATGGTACTGTTAGTGGGTATGACTAGTTGGATGTTTTCAAAGCTGTTTAAGATAAAAACAAAAGAATTTTTTTAATTATCTGAAAATTCAAACCCATAAGTACCTTGTTAACCTACTGGATCAACTAAAATGTAGACTGGGCTAACTACAAACAATTAAAAAAAAAATTAACGGTTAATTCCTACACCATTTAAACTACACCGCCTAAGAGCATTCACATCTCATTCTTCATATTCATCTATATAATTACACTTAAATCATTACTTTTTCTCTCTCATTTTTAAATAAATAATACTTTAATACCTTTATTATTACATTTTCTCTCTCTATTACTCACAACCATTTTCAAAAAAATTAAAAAATTAATAGAGATTAACAGTGTTTTATCAAATAAAATATAGAGATTAACAGTAATATTTTTTATTCTCCACTCACAACAGCTTAAAACCATTCTCTATAATATTCTCTATATTTATAGAGAACACACGCATAAATATACAAAGGGTGGGATGTGAATGCTCTAAATCATACGTATGTATTTGATTGAACCTATGTCTTCCCCTTAAAATCGGGACTTTGGGGAAGGTTTTATTAAAAAATGAAAAGGAAGCAAAAAGTATAATGAAAAAAATTATAGGCCATGACTTGCTGCCTTGTGTTTATGTTGGGCCAATATTTTTGGGTTGAAGTTGTTGCTTCAAGCTGTTTTAAATGGGCTAAAGCCCAATAAATGTGTATTTTGTTTCTTTTTCCTTCAACTCTTCAATCAAGAGGTCGGGCCCACTATCACAACCAACTTTCAAGGGAAAAAAATGGTCTCATCATGACATTGTTATTAGACGCCTTTAATAAATAAAAAAAGTAAATTACCGTTTGCATCCCTGATGTTTGGTGATTTTAACTATTTACATCCTTACAGTTTAAAAATTTTCATATACCCCCTAACGTTTTATTTATGTTCCCATTTGCATCCAAAGGACTAACGACGTTAACTAATTCAGTTAACTTTTTATAAAATGACAAAATTACCCTCGACTTGAACAAGCCCTGGAAATCCCCAAATCATCATCTTCTTCAACCCCTCTTCACCTCATTTCAATCATCTTCCCCAATCATCTTCACATCGTGATTCAAATCCCAGATCGCAATTCCTCCGGCGGAATATTCCGATTCATCATCGTCTTCAAAATCTAAACCTAAACCAAAACTATCCCACAACTGTACAACACTTTTTCTTGCGGATAAATCCGACTTCCCACAAGTGTTTAATCACCGCCCTCAAATCTCGAGTTCTTACGCTTGTAGATCAATTTTAGAAACAAAAATCGGATCGCAGCTCGAGATCTTCCGGTGACGATAACAACCTCGTCGGTGGTTATTTCGGTGAGTATTACATCCAGAGGACGATGGAGAAAGTAGTTTCGGCGACGCTACTGGGAAGAGTATCGTCTCCGGCACCGGGATACCAAATCTCCGACGGATTCACGCAATCCACCGTTTCAACCGCTCAACAACCGGTTTACATGGTTCCTGCTCCGTCTGGTATGTACCACGCACCCATGGCTAGACCTGTAACCGATCCCGTCGGTCACGGTCAAGCTCAAGCTCAAGGCCAGGGTTATTACACGTTGTTCAGCGGCTCCCAACCGACGTCTACCGTGAGCAACCGGTTTACAACGCCATGCAACCGCTACAACCGACCACAGAAACAACAACCACCGCCACCATAACAACCACCACCATAGAAGGTAGCGACGTTGCTGTCGCAACCGGAAGGAATACGAATGATCCAATCAACGACAGGGATGACACCAGATCCAGGGGATACTCAAGGTGATTGAAATGAGGTGAAGAGGGGTTGAAGAAGATGATGATTTGGGGATTTCTGGGGGTAATTTTGTCATTTTATAAAAAAGTTAACTGAATTATTTAACGTTGTTAGTTATTTGGATGTAAATGGGAACAAAAATAAAACGTTAAGGGGTATATAGAGATTTTTAAACTGTAGGGATGCAAATGGTTAAAATCACCAAACCTCAGGGATGCAAACGGTAATTTTATTGCTATATATATATAGAAGATTATGATCTTTTATGTGTATGTGTAAATTCATAAGTGTAAAAGAGTTTATATTAGTGTAAGTTTTGCAAAAGAAAAACATATATTTAAAGTTGTAAGTAAAACTTACACCAATGTAAACTTTTTTACACTTGCGAATTCACACATATATATAAAATATCATAATTTTGTATATATGTATTATTATTATTGCAATAAAAAATTTATGATTTCTATTAATGTTGACAGGTTCTCACAAGTTCTCGCAATAACATAGGGTTCTCATTTGAACTTTACCATATATATATATATATATATA
>BJCO01010557.1:0-12880 GCA_018326465.1 Flaveria floridana
TCAACACAGTCAAAGTCAACAAAAGTCAACATCACGGTCAAAGTCAAGAAAAGTCAAACGTCGCGTTCGGGACGAAGATTAGAGACAAGACGTTGAAGATATATTTGTCTAGGATGTTTATTGTTAATTAATATATTTTGTGGAGTGTTCATAAAAGTTCTTCATATTTTATCATTTTGATCCAAATCTTCATTGTTGTTTGATTGACTCAAGTGCTCCTGGATTAACAGGGTACGATGTGTCTTACCGAATGTTTTGAGTATAAAGTGGTTAAATCATCGAAAAGTAGATTTGAGGCGTCATGTCGTAACGATGGTTACGAATGGTGTATCCGTGCGCATTGTTTTAAAAATGCAAGTATATTTCAAGTTAGATATTTTAAATCAGTACATACTTGTTCAAGAACACAAACTTATCCCAATATCGTCAAGCAAACAAAAAAGTATTGGGTCATATCATCAAAGACCAATTAAAAGATAGCGGCCGAATTTCCCGGTGTAAAGAAATTATGAATGATATTAAAGATAGATTTAAAGTTATCATATTGTATGCTCAAGCTTGGCGTGATAAGGCTTACGCGCTCGAACTTTTAAAAGGATATCCAGAAGAATCGTTTCCGCATCTTCCCATTTACTGCTACAATTTGAGGAAAGCAAACCCGGGTACGGTCACTGATATTTGTTGTAGATGAAATGAGACGTTCTGAAATGTTATTTGTCGTGATCGTTGCAACGGTAAGTAAATATTTGAGTTTGGTTTTTAATGATATTTTAATAATACTAACATTATTTATTTATTTAGATTTGAAGTTTTGGGCAATCTCTACGCACGTTAATTGTGATTGATGGGGCACATTTAAAGGGAAAGCTTTTAGACACCATGTTTTTGACAGTAGGTATGGATGGAAACAATCAGACATTACCAGTTGCATACGGTGTTGGTAAAATAGAGAGCGGAGAGTCATGGAAACGGTTTTTATCAAAACTTAAATATTGTATTAGTGATAATCCAAATTTGGCAATTATATCTGATAGAGCTGCCTCAATTGATATGGCAATCAGAACTGTTTTTCCACATGCATATCACGGGTTATGTTGTCGTCATTTGATGATAAATCTTTGGTTAAAGTCAATGAAAGAAAAAAATTACGAGTCATTATGGTGGCAGACCTGTAAAGCTTATAGAGTGTCTAATTTTGAAGAGCGATTTTATAGACTTAGCGCTGTACTTCCACGCGTTCAAAATATTTTAGTAAATGTCGGGTTTGAGAAATGGGCAAGAGCACACTGTTCAGAAAGTCGTTATAATATTATGACGTCGAATAGCACTGAGTGTATCAATGTGTTTTCACGACAAATGCTAGAAAACTACCAATTATTGGGCTCGTTGTATTTTTTCGAGAATATCTACAAAAATGGTATTTTAACCGTAGACAGATTGCAGGTAATATTTTTATATAAAACTAGTATATAATATTATATGTTTTTTGTTAAAAAAATTAACATATTAATATTTGTAGCTGATTTATCGCATAGTCTTACAAAATAGGCTATAAATAAAAAAACAAGAAGAATTGCAAAAAGTGCAACATGGACAGTGATCGGAATCGATGATCACACATTTGAGGTTGCAGACGGAGGCAAAAGGTTTGGTTGATTTGTGGAGCAGAACATGTAGTTGTAGACAATGGGAACTCTCTTGTTTACCTTGTGGTCATGCAATTGCTGTTTCAAGGTTTTTAAATATAACAGATTGTAGTCACTGAGCTTTAAATTGGTTTGGTAAAGATATATATAAGGCTACATATGAGGAGTCAATAAATCCTTTACCAGCATAATCTGAGTGGGAGACACCTACTGATTTTGTGCCTGTACAGCCACCGCTGATGATAAAAGACAAACTGGCAGACCGCTAGAAAATAAGTGCATACCGTCACTTGGGGATGTAATAAAAGAAGTTGTATGTAGTAGATGTTGTACACAAGGTCATAACCATGACCAATGCAGAGCCCCACTACCATCACAAGTTTCAACGAAATCAAGGGATGATAGAACCAGTAATCCATATCAACCAACAGCATATGTCAGCCCTGAAGATTTTCATGAATACGTTTTTGACGCAACCAGCCAACCATCATAAATATGAGATTTTGATTGAGCGAACCTTAATGATGAAATGATCTTAATTTTTATTAACACATATTTGTATTAACGTTTTATGTTAGTAATATTGTTAGAATGAAAAATTCATATTTGAATTATTATTCCATCACAGTTTGCTTTCTACAAAGTAAATATAATAATAATAATAAATAAATAAAGCACATCACGGTTTTGTTTGTTCCATATTATTATGTTGGCATAGAGGGGGCCAAAGTGCCCATATTTGCCTATAAGTAGCAACACCACATATTTGCATGAACATCCTGAATCCATTCTCTTCATTCTCTTCATATTTGTCTTCCTATAATTGATTCCTGCTTTTAGCTATCTTCATTCAACAACAACCAATTTTCCTTTAACATACCATTATCTATCTTCATTAAACTTATTATTTTACATTAAAAAAATGGTATTTGTCTTTCACATACGTCCTCCTCCAAAACCTTTCTACACATTGCAGCACCAATATTAACTTATCTACATAATGCTGATCAAAATGGTTCTACTGGCTTGTTTATATATTTCTTATCTACATAATACTGATCACGCGATGAGAAGTATTAAAACTAACAATAAGAGCTTTTATATTGAAGCCGGTAAGATGTGTACTAAAATTTACATCTTACTTGTGCCGATGCAGTCGGCAAGCTCTGATTATGGGTTGCCTGCTCATTATTGATAGCAGTATTAAAACTCATAGTAAGAGCTTCAAATGAAGACAGACTATCTATTGACAAGAAATACTGAAGACATGCTATGTGTTGACAGGAAAAAAATATATTATCTGTGTACATAAAAAATGTATTGATTTCTTATTTTTTTAAATTATTTTTAAAAATTGTAACATATTAGTTCTACATTAACATTTCTTCAACGTTGTTATTAAAATGATAAATAAATAAGACACTGCTATAAACATCACCAACATAAATTCTAGATATTCATTCAATAGCTAAGATTAACTTTATATTACAATAACAAGCACACAAAATAATAAAGTTATAAAAACTAATAAAAACATTTTAAGGGGGACGAGGTAAGCTACGCCAGAAATACAACTGATCAGCATGAAGCGCCTATGCAACTTACAGGTCTCTTTAAAATTTTCACCACAATCTATCGGTTTTCCAGTAACTAAATGTTCCATTAACATACAAACGTAAACACCTTCATTACCACACAACGTTTGTGGTGATGTAATGTAACACCAGAAACTTTCTAGTCAAAATAAAAAGGAAATAGAAATATCTTGAAGGAAATAAAAAGTAGCTATAATGGAAGGGGGCACAGTGCAAACAAGTATAAAAGTCAAATATTTTAATATGATGGAGGAATGGCCGCCCATATACATACCAACTCCTGCTTCTTTTGTCGACCAAAAGAAGAAAAGAAGAGAGAAAGAGCAGGAGCTCTCAGATATTTGAAGAACAACAAGAAGAAGTCGAAGTTAAGGTAATAATTCGTGTAATTGAGTTGTTCTTGGCTAGAATTAGCCTCGGTTATATGCTTATGTGTGTTTATGTGTGTTTGAATGTGTGCTTGGTGAGTTTTTAGGTGCTAGAAACGTCTGAGAAGCTCAAGTGAAAAGTTTAAACTTGAAGAACAACAAAGGTGAGTTCTAGACCCCGTTGTTTTACATGTTTTAAATACTTTTAGGGCTGAAAATGTATGTAGAACTATTTTTACAAAAGTTTTTTGAATACCCGTATGAGTCTATGTGTGCTTGATGATGATCTTATGGTTTTTATATGTTAGTTATACTTAGAATAGTGTTATTAAGACTAGGACATGTAAGAAAAATGATTGGGATTGATAATATGTTAAGAATATGTTAAACAGGTTGTCCAACCGCCTGAACAGTACCTCAACCGCCTAGAATTTGCCTTGCAAAATTCTAAGTAAGCCCATACGTCTAAACAGGGCCCAACCGCCCAAACAATGCCCCAACCGTCTAGAAAATATCTTAAAATTCTAAGTGTGAGCCCATACGTCTGAACAGTAGCCCATGCGTCTAAACTTTAGACTCAAACGCCTAAGTATGGGCCAAACGTCCAAATAGTGCCCATGCGTCTGAGATGGCCCAAACGTCTAAGTGATGAAACATCCAAATAGTGCCTATGCGTCTAAGATATCCTAAACGCCTAAGTGTTAAACCGCCCAAATAGTGCCCATGCGCCTAACCAGGCCTCATGCGCCTGCATAGTGCTCATGCGCCTAGGACACTTAGAATATTTTCTGAAATTTTGTGTAAAACAGAATCATTAGAGTATGACCAAGTTTGACTTAGGGTTTTTAATTGTCATTATATTTGCATTATTATAAGTTGTGTCTATGGTCATAATGATCATTATTGTGTGACTTATGTGGTGTGCCTATGATAATAAATACAAGTATTATCCTTAACATAGTAAAAGAGAAATAATAAAGAGAAGTGGAACTTAATTTAAAAGTTAAAAAGTCTTGCAAGCATATAGGAGGTGCACGACCATGTTGTCGTTAGCTCAACTGTGATGCGGGTTAGCTACCCTGATAGTACTCATGGGGCCAATCAATTGAGATTGGCGGACCTTTGTAGCATGCCCTAGGTGACTGGGTCAGCCTTGTGTACAGTGATCAGAGCATAGACTAGAAAGGCCTAGCACCAGTTTCCCCATGCATATAGTTTAGGGTATTGCTCATTGGTCCACATAGACAGTGAAAGATAAAGTTTAGGCATACAGTAAAGGAAGAAAGCATTACCTTGTTGTATAGTTAATGCGTGCTCACGTACAAGAGTAAGAGATGTATTTTCATAAAAGAGTATTTTCATATATATACATTACACAAGGTATTTTAATACTTTTAAAACTAGAACTCACTCAGCAATGCTGACTTTTATACATTTTTAGTTGGCAGGTAATTATTGCTGAGGATGGCACTAGGGTGAAGCTACTCGGCAGGGAAAGACTAACATCCATTCCTATGTTATGATATTGTTGTTTTGTAATGCAATTAAATTATCTTTTGTAACTTGAACATTATTGTATTGCTTAACAACGGTATCTTTTAATAATAGAGAATGACTTTTGCTAACGTAATTCCGTTGTTTATTTAATAAGATGTATATTAACATGTTATATGTGCAATGAATGACCAACTGTGAGGTGCATGGGAACGGGGCCTTACATGTAACATAATCTTCATTTACTTCAATCCCAAAGGGTTTTTCTCTTTGACCGGTCTTTTTCTAGAAACGAAGACTTACTAATAAAGCGCTGAAATACACAGACACTTCCATCAACACCGGATGAATCAATCGACCAAATTTATCATCACCTATTTATTCACCACAAAATATGTCCAATTTTATTGTACGCAAATTCACCCAAACAAGCACCCATTCTTCACTCTGAATACAAAAAGAAAAATATACATAATAAACATCTAAAAAAGAAGGATACGGGTTGAACTTTTCATCAGCAAATGAAATAGCATGCTTACTACACGGATCAGTTAAGAAGTTAAAAAATTATAAAGGTAGTATAGTCCAACGCATATTTGACAGTCCATATTTGTTTAGCTCTCTATGTCTCCAATTCATCATTCTTAAAACCCAACCTTCAACATGTTGTATAAAAATATATTTATTAATACATGTAAAAAAAATTCTATTAATAATATGTAGAAAATTTTACCATTGCGCTTAAATAATCGTTACGTCTGTAACCTAATAAAACACCCCAAAAAATCTTGTCAAGTTTTATAGGTGTTAAAAAGATAACAGAATAACAAAAGGGGGCATCCCCATTATTATAAATTCCATAACATTTTTTGACCATTTTTGAACAAAAAGGGGCATCCCTATTATCATCTGGAATGACCCATCTACGTACAATAGCTAGATTGGTTTATGCACCCGGGTTTTGAACATCCGAAGTTGAATATTCGGACTGATTCTTTAGATGTCTACATTTACTCATGATCCAACTTGACAAATTTGGAACGGTTTGGAAAGAGTATTGATTTTCATCCATAGATGTATGAAATGAGAAATGAAGATAACTTTAATGGTGAATGAATGTTAAATCAAGTGTCTATTTATATATGAAGACAAATAAATGAAATTTTTATTTAATTATTAAAATATAATAATTTTGTTTTTTAAATTAATATAACTTTTTAATTTTTTATTTTAATCTTTGATATGACAGAAGATTCTTTAAACTAGTATATAAGCTGCTATTGTGAGTTCTAGATTTTCATGAGTTAAAATAAAATGTCATCTAACAGAATAAACAGAGGAAACATATCATGTTGTAATCCACCTATTATTGATTTCAGTTCAACTCCTGTAGAAAGCCATCATTTTCGTTTTTTTAACTGGACTCCGAATGTTATCCGGTTTTTCTCCAATGGAGATGCATCTTTCTGTAGGATATTTTGTATGGGTCTTATGATACTTGATAGAGAATTTTAGGGTACCCTTATAGGTTATTATGGAAATGGTTTTATTCAATCTATTATAAGTTTTAAAAACAAATATTCACGTTATGTTATTTAAGTTAATATAATCCTAATAATTATTTTTTACAGCATGTTCGTGCTTGGACAAACAGACTTTTAGCTTGACGAATTAATGAGATTCGAAGAACCGGTGAGATATCAGGCCCGAATCGTTGGACCATACTTCCGTATAAGTTTGTGAAGCTAATATTTCAAGGATTCGTATGATGCAAATGAATACGGCAATGGCATGAACGAGTTATATCCTCCATTGTGGGAGGTTGATACGGTAAAAATTAATTTTATTTTTACATGTTTTTTAAAATAAATTGAAAGTATTTTTAAAATAATTTTTAACTTAACATGTATTTTGCAGGTATATATTCCAATACATGACAACAATGAAAAATAGTATTTTTTTGAGATTTCTATGGACTCACTACAACTGAAACTTATTTTTTCCATATGAATGTCGTCTAAATACTTGTTTTGATTCATTGTCCATTCATTGTGACGTTTATCGAATTGTTGTTGAATTTAAGTCTTATTTTATATGGTTTTTATGACGTATATCGTATTTTAAATTATCGGGTCAAGAAGAAGTTCTTGAATTAGAAGTGTCTGAAAAAAGTGTTTGGCCTTATAATTATGGTCACATTCGTCGAGATTTAGGAGTAGTAATTTGTATGTTATTACGTAGGTTGGTTCAAAACAGGTCATTAACGTGGGAAGAAGTAAATCTGCAAGATGTTTGTCTTAGATATAGACATAAATCATCTCCGGTAATTAAATGTTGTAGTATAATACACACCTAAACACCACAGTCGCCTGATTGAGGGGCTTGTTGTGGCACGTTGGACAGTTTAATTCGTTCAAATGTTGTGGGTATCGAGATTGTTATGTTCCGATCTTCAAAAAAACCATGATAGTATAACCATCCCGGTAGCACGCGATCTATTTTTTTCTAAATAGAATCAATTTCAGTATTATATGATCCCGTCATACTGTCAAAAATAAAAGTTATTGTGACTTATATATATATGAGCTTTAAATTAATAAATTGTAAATTAATAATTGAAATATAGTGTTACCTGTTATATACTGTAACGCTCCATCGTATCAAATTTATTTTTAACAAAACCCAATGTTCTATCGCAACATTCATTGAAATGTATAGCTGTAACAAATAATCAGTTAAAATATTTTATAAAAAAATTAAAAAGCTAAATTTGTAACTACCTCATCAACATCATGAATAGGTGGATATAATGGTTCAGAACCGTCTACGTATGATGATAATTTTTTCATCTCGAATAAATATATGGAAAACCATGGAGGACACACCATCATGCATTTATTGGTCTAGATCGCAATAAATAGTTCACTCATGCCCATATATGCTGAAAAGTAGTAATATATAATTAAATTAATTAAATCGAATTATAAATAACAAGAACAAGCTTTTAAAAACAATGCTTACATCCGTTTTAAGTCAACCATTTGTGTCTCCAATTTGAAGTAAATCACTAAAAAATGATGATATGTGTACCCGGTAAGAGAAGTAGTGAAATAGTCACCACTAGTCAACAATTCTAAAACATTACTTTGATCGATATTTTCATTTTTTTCTTTTTTAAAAACAAAAAAAGGTGAACTAACGGCTGCCGATGGTTTAATTTCACGTTTCTATTTCCTTAACGCAATCGAAACGGTCTGTTAGGAAAAATATTAAATAATAAGAACAAGTAATAAATTAAGTAATATTGAAGAAAATATGACAAAAAAATTAAATAATACATTTTCTATAGTATGCATCCCAGAAACAGAAGACAATACAATCTAAATAAAGAAAATAATTACGTGTGTGTTATTTAATATAAATTATCAAATAATATCAATTATTAAAAAATAATATAAAATGGTAATACCTTCTCCATACTAGGACCGGTACAAAATTGAAATCCAACCATTTGAGCCGGAGAATTTACAAATTGACTGGTATTAAACTAAAACAAAAAAATTTATATAAGTTATGTTTAAATAACAGGAATATAGATATATACCAATTCTTAATAAATTCAAAATCTTATTTTATACTTACCTCTTCTAAATTTTCTTCAAACGTTTTCTTCAGAGTAAGTGTTGTTGGATTGTCTCTTTTAAAATAATTATCCTTTAAAAAAACATTTAATCAACATGTTTTCTATATAATATATGTATGAAACATAATAATAATTGATATGATGAATAATTACTAGTAATCTATGAACAATTTCCTCTATGCTTTTCGGGTCATAATAGTGACTATTATTATGTTTTTGTGGGGGCTCTAAATAAAAATTTGAATTTTGCGTTCCAAAACAATCATCAACGGGCACGTTATTTCCAGCAGTGTCAGGATATTCAAATATTATTTCTTCCCGTTCAGGTGAAAGTTCTCCCCAATAAAGACAGCTCATTCGGTATGAGGGAAACGACTAGGTGTTGAAATAATATTCGGCGGTAAATACCGACCCTGGAAATTTTTCAAGAATTATTACTAAGATAATAAAATAATATATCTGTAATTTATTAAAAACAGTAACTTACCTCTTTTGAGTTGTTTAAAATCGATAACGCTTGGTTCCACGTTATTAAACTCATAAGAGGCCAATCAATAGCCCTTGGCACATACCCACGTTGTTTCCCATAATTATTCATTAGCGAAAACACTTCATAAATTCAAATCTAATAACGAATATAATATTTAAATATATAATAAAAAATAATCAATATAATTAGAATTATCAAATTTAAAACTTACCTTAAATGCCAAACAAATCCTTTAATACTGTATCTTAGCTTTTTCTTTCGTTTTTCTCTTTCATTTTTATAAAGAGCATTATAGATATGAGGGTAAGTGTGATTCCAAAGATATGTACCCCATGAAAAATCATTCCATGCTCCTAACTGTTTAAATTTTTTTTCCATATAATCCCATAAAACCTTGTTGAACAAGTAATAATAAACAAACTTTTATAACGGTTACATCATCTAACATGTGTAACCTGTTATAAAAAAGTTCTCTTAAATCATCTAACGTAGGTTTAATTATTCCATTTTTGTGGAAAACGGTGTCGAGAAAATTTGATGTCGATCCTTGAATTTGACGCGTCATTTCACCAAATTTAAACCCGGTAATAATACAAAATTCTTTACGATCAAACTGATGGTTTTGCCCATTAATTGAAAAGTTAATACCGTTCTCTAGATTTTTGGTATGAACTTGTGTTTGTAATATTAAATGTATAAGTGACGCATCATTAGTAATATTTTCATATAATAACCATTTTGCAAAACAGGTGGTGTTAAACATAACAAGTTGATCAGGATTTTCTTTTAATTTATTTTAAATCTGTTTTGTAACTTTTACATTACATTTAATAGTAATACTATTAGATGCATAAAAACCAGCATAAAATAGTAAACAACTTAAATATAATAAAATAAATGAATAATATATAATTAATAACACAAATAAAAAGTAACAACCAAAACTAACCTCATTTTCCATCACCACGATTGAAAGATTTGCAAGGGTTGTAAATTATTTAGAGATTTCGTAAGGGTTGTAAACAAATTTTAGACAATTTTTAGAGAATTTTCAACAAAAATCGGACTCACTTGGTCCCCAAAGGCCCACACTCCCCTTTTATACTCCTCGTCCCCACAATTAATCTCCTCGCCTCGATAACCATGTTCTCGCTGACATGGGCGAGGGATTAGTCACATCCCTCGCCTGACATGACCGATATCTCGCTGATTCACATCGGGTGTCATCTTTGACCGTGAGGGAATAGTCACATCCCTCGCCTCTATCCACGCACCCCTCGCCTAGATTCACGCACCCCTCACCTCGGTCTCTCTCCCCTCGCCTTGGTCTCTCGCCCCTCGCCTCGATCCTCGCTCCCCTCGCTGACGTGGCTGCCGACATGGGCGAGGACCATGTCAACTCCCTCGCCTGAAAAGACCCTCCCTCGCTGACGTGGGCGAGGAACCGGTCAAATCCCTCGTCGACCCCTAGCCGTTTATTTTATTTTATTTTATTTCTTTAAAAAACATAATATACACGTGGGCGAGATACGAACACGTGGACGAGGAAAGGTTGATGACGTGGGCGAGGGATCGTGATTTTTCCTCGCCCGTGGGCGAGGGTCAAAGTCAACGGTTTATTTTGTCAATTTTTTTGATCAATGGTTATTTTGGTAAGTTATTGTGGTCAATTGGTCAATTGGGTAATTTTCCCTTATATTTATATTAAAAACGTTAATTTGTTACTCTATTTTTTAATTAAATAATACCTTTTTTTATTTTATTATTATTATTTTTTTCATTCACAATCACTTTTTAAAAAATTAAAAAAATTATGAGGGTTGTACCATGTTTTTCCAATTATAGGACATCACAATACAATCTTTATAAATTTTTATCTCATTCATTTACAACCATTTACAACCATTTACAACCATTTACAACCATCTTCATAATATATTTTTATTGTAGATATATTCCACGTTTTGTTTTCTATTTCAATCTAATTACCCTATATATTTAAAATCAAAGGTAAAGAAGCAGTGTATTTGAGTGTCTTTATGGTTTGGCCACACAGCTTTTTTAACTTTGACATTTAGCACCCCTCTATGTGTTTAAAGAGAAGAAAAGAGGTAGACTTCCCTCTTATCCCATCAGTTTCAATTCTCTTTTATCCCATCAGTTTTGATTCTCTCTTATCACCTTCCTCAGCTGCCGGCAACGCCACCGCCATCGTATGAACCGCCACCGCCAGCAACAGACAGATTTTAGAGAGAGAAATAGTAGTACAAATGATAGAGTGAGAAAGGGCGAAATCGGTGCGTGATGGTGCCGGAGGTGGTGGAGAAGGTCGCTCTGGCTTGGCTATCGCTTCCTTGTCTCCTGTGTGTCGTATCGTATCTGTTTCCTTTCTCTACCTCCTATATGTATGTATGGCTTGCTTTGTTTGTTTGTCACTTTTGATTCCCCTTTTATAAGGGTTTTGTGGGTTTTTATGGTGGAGTTGGCGGCGGCGAGCGGTCTGCTCTCCCATCTACTCGCCGATATTGTTGTCAGTGGTGACGGGTTGGGCCGCCGGTCCCCCTTTCTTTCGCCGATGCTCATCTGTCTCTGCATTTGGTACAACTTTCACATGCATGGCCTTTTGTCCATTTCCCTTTTATGAGGGTTTTGTGGCTTTTGGTGTAACCTCATCTATTCTTCTCTATGCCGGTGGTGGTTGGATCTGCCACCGCTTCGCCTACACTATGCGGTCGAGGAGAAGGAGTCGGAGGTTTTCCGGCCATGTTTGGTTCTGCCGGTGGTCGGACGGTGGTGGTGGGTTTCGCTGTCACTCTGCCTCCCGTCTCTGTCGAGGTGGTGGTGGCTCAGCCGTTTGTTCTAGCGGCGGTTTGCCATGGAGTCGGTGATGGTCTCTCTACCGGAGGGACCTGAACGGTCTTCGCCGGTCGTTGGTAGCGTGTGTGGTGGTCTTTTAACCTCCTTTGTGACGTTGGTGATGACGGTGGGGTCGATTGTCGGTCGATCATCCCTATGTGGTTTGGCAGACCACGCGATGGGCTTCTTGGTATGAGCGATGGCGGCAATGGTGGCGCAACCATTATTCTTGCCCCTTTCTTTCTGTAACACCCGTATTTTCTTTTTAAAAGAAATAAAAGAATAGAAGAGAAAGAAAAAAAGGAAGAATTGAAAGTCAATCTAAAGTTGAGGGGTTAAAAGTGCCAAAAGGACAAAGAGAATAAAAGTTGGTGAATAAAGGGGTATGGCCGCCCATTTTGGCCTGTCAAAACACTTTCATTCGGATTTTAGAGAGAGAGAGCAGAAGCTCTCGGACATTTGAAGAACAAGAAGAAAAAAATTCGGATTTAAGGTAATTTTTAGTGTTTTTAAGTTGTTCTTGGCTAAATTAGCCTCGGTTATGTGTTCTTATGTGTGTGTTTATGCGTTCGGGTATGTTTACTGGGTTTTATAGGTGTTGAACTTGTAGCAAACGGGTTTTTGAAGAAGTCATACCTGAAAGACTGCTAAGGTGAGTTCTAGACCCCGGTTTTTACTTGTTTTAAACTCTTTTGGGGCTGAAAATGTATTAAACGATTTTTACTATGTTTATCTATTGATACCCGTATGTGTTTTGGCATGTTTGATGATGTTTATTAGATGTTTAT
>BJCO01010610.1:0-11949 GCA_018326465.1 Flaveria floridana
TATATATATATATATGTATGTATATATATATATATGAAAAAAAAGAAAGAAAGAGAAAAAAAGAGGAGAAAAGCTAAACATAAGGTCAAAATGATCAAGATATGAAGCAACAAAGATAGTGTGATAATTCTATGATATGATTGCTATTAGAGGATAAAAATTGATAAACATAGCATTTAGCATGTTTAAATTGGATTTCATTCATCGTTAGCTACTCTAAAATCCCTTTCTATCCCACCTTAAACATTAGCCTAACATTACAACCCATGAAAGACCTCTTGATTTATGTGTATATTCTGTAAATTGATGGCGATATGATCAATATACGAGCGTATGATGAAAATGTACATTCATGGTATGAGAGTTCCAGATATACTAGCATATAATCGCTAGTACACAAAACAAACTAAGAGGAGTTTTCATTATGAGGAATATGAATGCATGAATGTTTGAAGCAAAAGGAGAAGTTATGTCAACTAAAGATTTTAAGCTTAAAACATAATTGATATTGCATGTTGGGTTGTGATCTTACTTGATAAAAGTTTAAAATTAAGTATGCCTTGGGACCTTAACTTATACAAAATTGTGATAAGTTAGCATGTTTGATTAATTAAGTGAATTATGGAAGAAAGTTTGTTTGAGGAAAAACAAAAGGTTAAGTGTGGGGATGTGATCGAGTGATAATAATTCAAGGTTTAATTGATCTAATTATGTGATTTTACATCGTTGTTAGTATGAATGAGATTACTTTGTTTGTGTTTTGATTTGTAGGGATTGGGGATTAAGGAAGCTTATTTTGAGGTGAATAAAGCAAATGATGAAACCACAAGTACCAAATGTGCAATTACCAAAAGATGCAAATTGCGAAATCGGAACTTAGTTTGGTGAAACATGGAGAGTATGGAAGAAGCGGGATGGAAATCGGAGCCTGAGAGGTGAAAAAATGCAAAAACCGAAGGTTTAAGACCATGGTAACTTAAAATGGGCATAACTTGGGCTAGGAAAAGAGTTACGGGGCCCATGACCTATCAACGGAAAGCTCGTGAAATGTTACATGTGAAAACCAAAATTTTATAGGGGTCCGGAGTATGATACGCCGACCATGGGCGTATCATACGCCGGTCGGCATATTGGCCGCGTATTTGTGCATATTTGATAAAAATTTCAGAATGTTGGTTGTAGGAAAGCTGAGGGGGGCGTATGATTCGCCGCCCCGCGCGTATCATACGCCGATGGCTGAACTAACACCCGGATTTTATGGAATTTCAAGTTATTTAAGCACAATCCAATCCTAATTCGAGGGGGAACTTTCCAAGCTCAATTATTTACGTTTCTAAGCTGATTTATGGTGATTCCAAGCCTTCACATTCATCTCAAAGCATCTTCAAATATTATTAAATCATTATTGAAGATCCAATGAAGACCATGAATGGCTAGTTCATTCGTGATTGCTTTCGGGTGGATAGTTCTTGCTAAGTAAGATGGTTAGTCATGTTTAGGATTTTTTATGTTGAACACTTTATGATTAAATGTAATTGAAGGTTTTGATTAAGTTAAACAATTCGTTTATTAAGGAAGTTATTTGATTTATCATTAGTTTTTGGTTTCCTCGCATCGTGAGCTCATTGAGACAAGTAGATAACTTGATATAGGTGAATTGGTAACTTTGTGAAGGAACGAGTCTTAAAAGATTGTTCCTTGGTTATCACTTCAATCATAAGCTAAAATCTTGAGTCGTGTTATGGAACCCTAAAGTACATTTGATAAACCATTGATCATTTAGAACTTGAAACCCGGAAGTGATTGTTTCTTATTATTTAGTTAAATTAGTTTTAAAGATTCTTGCTTTATGCACTTTTGCTCCTTAATTCATCCAAAGTTCAAATTTTTAATATTAAAGTTTGTGTCTTTAAGTTAATTGAGTCATATTATCAAAACACTTTCTACATATTCCCTGTGGAGACGACCTTACTTGCCCAGGTAGCTAAGACCGATATAATAACTTACTTTTGATCGAGGCTTGACATTCAGATCATGTTTAACCACCACTTGTTTGACAATTGAACTCTTGTAGCTTGAACGTGCTTAAGAGTGATTCAACCACGAATTATAGATAGTCTTGTTAATAATGATAGGAAAAACATACTAACAACTAACTAAGCATAGTAATTAACAATAATCAACTACAAAGATAAACATGAACAAGAAGGCTTAAAGTATTCATTATTCCATAGGACTTTTAATTACAAGGTTCACATATTGTTGCTAGGATTTCGGCTGTTTAGAGACCTATCACCTAACTACATGTAAATGACCATCATTATACTAGGAATTAGTAATACTAACCTCTTGGACAATCACACTTGAAAAGAAATGAAAAAACTGTTGAAAATAGGAAAGAAAAATGGAAAAGACGATGAAAATTAAAGTGGATACGGGCTCTTGCAGCCATGCATTTGATATTTATCATGAAGAATTTATGGGGAACAAGACAAATGGCTAAAACAAGTCAGAAAATGCCATTTTTTGTCGAGCACGGGGGCTTGCCTCCCTAGGCACGGGGGTGTGCCTCCCTTATGCTACCCGGCTTCAGTTTTTCGTTATTCCGTTTTTCTGTTTCGTGCGTTACGCAATTTACCCTATTAAGTTTTATCACTTCCAAATCACCAGAAAAGTTATGAAAATAGTCCTAGAGTTCAATTAAAACAAGCCAAATGACAATTACATTTCCTAAGTTCCTACATTTACATGATACGTTAAAAGCCTAGAGTCTCAAAGTGCAAAACTGGACTCCTTAACGCACACCAGCGCACATAGCACATCACGAAATGCTTCTAAAATAAACCTTCACACATTTCATGTGGACGGTTTATGATGGGATAGTATGAAGTGAGGTTGCTTAGTCCCGCAAGCTGACGGTTGACGGAAACGAGTTCCTTGCCCATCTCTTGAACTTTTTGGATGAGTTTAGCAAGGCGTAGGGATGTGATGAGGTTCACCTCAGTCAATTATTTAATCAGTTCATACAACTTGAAGAAATATTCTTGCGTCATTGGCTCTCGCGGTTCAAGTGTAAGGCCCCATTCCCGAGACGCTTACAGTTGGACAATCATTGCATTATTACATAAAACAATACATAACTTATAAAATAAGCAGCGGAAGTAAGTTAACAAAAACCATTCATTTAATTGATAAATGCTGTTGTTAAGCATTACAACATTGTTAAATTACAAAAGCATCATTCAATTGCATTACAAAACAGCAATATTAATACACGTGAATGGATGCCAGTCTCGCCCTGCCGAGTAGTCTCCCCATGTGCCATCCTCAGCAACATTACCTGCCAACTGAAAATGCATTAAAGTCAGGATTGCTGAGTGAGTTCTAGTTTTAAAGTATTGAAATACTTTATACAGTTTATATATGAAAATACGCTTTACAATGAAATACTTTCTTTACTTTCGTACGTGAGCATTTATCGTACATACAACAAGGTATAACCTTATTCATCATTCATTATCACACATATTCTTTCATTTCATACTTTATCATTATCTTTCACTGTTTCTAGATCCTGTCAAAACTTTATCCCGACCGTGGCCCGAAGCCACCATTCCGGGCATAAAGCCAATTCATATCCTGGCATAAAGCCACATCATATCTGGCACAAAGCCACATCGTTTCCGGGGTAAAGTGATAAAGATCTCGTTTCCTACTATGGATAAGTCACCAAGACTGATCCCTCTATGCGTGAACCCTTATGGGTTAGCAAATATCGCACGCTATAATACACATAATTAAGCTAACAACTCTCAATGAGTTGTGATCCTCCTTTCATTCTGCTTACAAGCCTTTTCTTTCATTCGTTCTTTATGTTTAACTTTTGTTATCATTAATCTTTTCACTTTCTTTAATGATAATACTTTACGTTTACGATCATAAACACACCGTGTAAAGTCACACATCAATATATATAAGGAACATAAGAACAGAGCATAACCACGCATAAAATAAGCACATTTAAGCCTTAAGTCGAACTAGGGTCAAAACCCTAAAATTCTAATTTTCCAAAATTTTAGAAAATTTTCTAAGTATTTAGGGCCCTTTAATACTACGCAGGCATATAAGGCCTGTTTAGGCATTTCAATACTATTTGGGCGCAAGGACCTTTTACTTAGGCATTTTCTGCTTAACTTTAGGCGCTTTTATTGTTCAGGCGCATGAGCATGTACTTAGGCGTCCGAGTAAAAAGTTGGGCGTATGGGCACTATTGGGGCGCCTGACCCCAACACTTAGGCATCTGGCCAAATTTCCTAGGCGCATGAACCACTGTTCAGGCGCATGGGATATACTTAGCCATTCTAAGGCAATATTTTAGGCGCATGAGGTACTGTTTGGGCGCATCAACCTTACATAGACTTTTTAAGTTAATTTTCCTGGCGCATGAGCCCTATTTGGGAGCATGGCCTTACTTAAAGTTTTTCTAAGGCAATCTCTTAGGCGCATGGGCCCTGTTTGGGCGCATGACCACCTACATACATGTTTCTAAGTTATTTTTTTAGTCCCAAATATCTTCTTAGCCTGTTCTAAGCTTGTTACTACCATTCTAAACATGAACAAAGCATTAACAACGATAAATCATCAAACACACATATATATACGGTTACATACATATCATTTGTAAAAATGTTTTACATGCATTTTCAGCCCTGAAAACATTTAAAAATATATAAAACCGGGGTCTTGAAACACACCTTTTCTGCTCCCAAGCTCAACTCCTTAAAATTCGAACTTTCAAAGATTTCTAACACCTAGACATGTAAAAAATACCTAACTGAACACATATACACACATAAGAACACATAGAACGCGGTTACATGGTCAACACCCATCAAAACCGAACCAAATTTACAAAAATTACTTACCTTAGGCCAAAACAGTTGCGTTCTCTCTCTAAAAACAAAAGAAATCAGATCTTCTTCTTATTCTTCTCTTTTGGTCGACAAAACAGCAGTTGGTACGTATACAATGGCGGCCATACTTAAAGTATTATTAAAATAATGGATTTTTGTCCTTTTTGCACTTTAGCCCCTCCACTTTGGCTTCTTTTCCTTTCTTTCAAGATACTTTCCCTTTTTCTTTTCATATTATTTTTCTTTCTTTTATTTCTATAAAAGTTTTGGGCGTTACAAGTCCACCCCCCTTAAAAAGGTTTCGTCACTAAAACATGTCACTCTTCGAATAACTATGGGTAATGTTGTCTCATCTCTTCATTAGTCTCCTACATAGACTGAACCCTTTTGGTGTTTCCACTGCACACGCACCAGTTGAACCACTTTATTCCACAGCCTCTTTTTTCGATCACTGATTGCCACTGGTTGCTCTACATAATTGAGCCGTTCATCCACCTCGATATCCTCTAGTGGAACAATCATATCTTCATCGGCTAAACACTTTCTCAGATGAGATACATGGAGTGTCAGATGAATTCCACTTAACTCATCAGGTAGCTCTAACCAATAGGCCACCTCTCCTACTCGAGCAATGATTCGGAAAGGTCCTATATACCTCGGGCTCAGTTTCCCTCGCTTTCTAAACCGAATAGTTCCCCTCCAAGGTGAGACCTTTAACATAACTCAGTCGCCCACCTTGAATTCAATCGGTCTACGCCTATTGTCGGTGTACAACTTTTGTCTATCCGTCGCCTCTTTCATGAAGGCTTTGATCTTTTCTAACTTTTCAGTTGTAGCCTCGATCACCTCAAGGCTTCCCAACTTTTTCTGTCCAATATCACCCCAACATACGGGTACACCTTCTACCGTATAGCATCTCGTATAGTGGCATGCCAATGTTGGCATAATAACTGTTGTTGTATGAGAATTCTGGTAACGGTAAGTGATCATCCCGACTTCCTCAAAAATCGATCATGCATGCACGGAGCATATCCTCGAGCATTTGAATCGTCCTCTTAGACTGACCATCTGTCTAAGGGTGATAAGCTGTGCTAATGTGTAGCCTCGTCCCCATTGCATCATGAAATCTTATCTAAAACTTGGATGTAAACCGAGTGTCACGATCAGACACAATAGACACTGGTACACCATGATGAGCTACAATCTCTTGGATGAACAGATCCGCCATTCTCTCGGATGAACATGTCTCATGGATCGGTAAGAAGTGAGCACTCTTGGTTAAACGATCAACTATCACCTAAATGGTATCGTACCCCTTCTCCGTACAAGGTAGCTTCGTTATGAAGTCCATGGTGATGTGTTCCGACTTCCATTCGAGTATATCCAACGGTTGGATCTTCCCGTATGGCTTTTGGTGTTCTGTCTTCACTTGCAAACAAGTAAGGAACTTACTCGCTGACTCCACTACATCACACTTCATACCCGGCCACCAGTAATCCTTCTTCATGTTCGGGTACATCTTCGTGGCACCAGGATGAATCGAGTATCAAGTTTTATAAGCCTCATCCATGATCCACCCTCGTAGGTCTCCATAACGAGGGATCCGCATTCGTCTATTTCGGGTTCTAACCCCGTGGGTATTTTCTCCCAATTCTATGACTAGACCTCTCATTCTTTCGGAGTTAAGGCGATCTTCTTTCAACGCCTCATCTTGAAAATCTTTCACCTAGGTCCTCATGTCAGCGGCCATAACCAACTGATAAGCCTTCACCAAAATCGGCTCGGGTCTCTCCTTGCGGCTAAGGGCATCGGCTACAACGTTAGCCTTACCCGGATGGTAATGGATCTCACAGGCATAATCTTTGATGACCTCTAACCACCTCTTCTGTCTCATGTTGAGATCCTTTTGCTCAAAGAAATACGTTAAGCTATTATGGTCCGTGAAGATGGTGCACTTCGTCCAGTATAAGTAGTGTCGCCAAATCTTCAACACCGCTTGCTCTAAGTCATGGGTGGGATAATTGACTTCGTGGGTTTTCAGCTGTTGGGACACATAGCCAATTACCCTTCCTCGTTGCATCAACACGCAACCTAGTCCCGAATACGAGGAATCCGAATATACCACTAAGTCTTCACTCCCTTCGGGTAATGTCTTCAACTCCTCGAAAACATTCTCTTGCACTTGACCCCATACGAACTTCATGTCTTTATGGGTCAACTTAGTCAATGGAGAAGCTATCTTGGAGAAGTCTTTGATAAATCTCCTATAATAACCTGCCAATCCCAAGAAACTACGGATCTCGGATGACGTCTTTGGAGACTTCCATTGCATCATCGCCTCAACCTTTGCCGGGTCCATCATGATTCCTTCAGCATTAATAACATGACCCAAAAACTGAACCTCACATAACCAAAAAGCACACTTAGAAAATTTAGCGTGCAACTTCTCTTTTCTAAGTGTCTCCAACACCTCGCGTATGTGGCCAACATGTTCTTCCTCACTTCTCGAGTAAATCAGGATATCATCAATAAACACAATCACGGATTTATCAAACATTAGCCGACACACTCGGTTCATCAAATCCATAAAGGCAGCTGGCGCGTTAGTTAGACCAAAATACATGACGAGAAACTCGTAATGTCCATAACACGTGCGAAAAGCTGTCTTAGGAATATCCTACTCCTTCACCTTCAAGTGATGGTAACCAGATCGAAGATCTATCCTTGAGAACCAACTAGCACCTTGGAGCTGATCAAACAAGTCATTAATCCCCGATAACAGATACCGATTCTTCACCGTCAACTTATTCAGCTCTCGGTAGTCGATACACATCCACATACTACCATCTTTCTTTTTTACAAATAAGACCAGAGCACCCCATGGAGAGATACTCGGTCAAATAAACCCCTTATCCAACAACTCTACAACTGAGCCATCAATTCCTTCATCTCTGATGGAGCTAAACGATACGACGCCTTAGCAACAGGTTGGGCATCGGGTATCAAATCAATTTGAAACTCAATCTCGTGATCCGGTGGCACACCTAGCAAGTATTCTGGGAACACGTCCGGAAAGTCACGCACAACCGGCACATCAGACAATTGTGTTACTGAAGCATCCATATCTTTCACGTAGGCCACATAGGCACTGCATCCACGTCTCATGTACTTACCTGCCACCGCCATCAAAATCACCTTTGGAACCGTAGTGACGCGATCGCTGTAAATCATCACCGAACTTCGATCGGGCGCAATTAATCAAATCATCTTCTTGTGACACACGATGTATGCCTTGTAGGCTGCTAACAAATCCATCCCTAGTACTACATCGAATCCGCCTAGGGCATCATATGTAACTTAGCAGAAAACCTATGACCTTCTAGTTCTATGGCACAATCCTCTATCATATCAGTAATTCTAGCAGACTTACCAATAGCAGTTTCCACATCGAATGGCTCATCAATACTTCTACTAATAACAGGCAATTTAGCACACAAAGTAGTAGAAATAAAAGTCCTACTAGCACTAGAATCAAATAACACAGAGGTACAAGTTTGGTTTACTAGAAACATACCTGACATGATATCGGGGTCTACTCTGGCCTCCTCTGTGGTCATCGTGAAGGCTCTAGCATTTGCCCTCTGTCCTCCTTCTTTCTGTTTCTTCTTCATTCCAGAACCCTCGGCCCGTGGCTTCTTGCAGTCCCTGCTCACATGGCCTTCCTTGCCATAATTATAACACCGTATAACCCCACACATCTTCACCACATGACCGGGCATTCCACACTTGAAGCACATATTCTCTCCCTACTTACATTCGCCCGTGTGCTCCCTTCCACATCTACGACACCTCTTTATTCCCGAGCTCGATGACATAACCCTCCGGTCATCCACCTTCATCCTCTTGTTGTTTGGAGTGAAACCACCACGTCCAAACCTTTTCCCACTCCAGTCCTTATCACCACCACCTATCTTCTTCACCTCAACTACCGCCACCTCTATCTCATTGTATAACCTCCCAGCCAGATCAACTGCCGACTTGAAAGTGCTTAGTCGGGCAACAATCAAATGCCTATGAATATCAGCTGGCAATCCCTACACATACTTCTTAATCTTCCTCGACACCGGCATCACTTGATCCAGCACCAGCCTCACCATCTTATTGAGCTTGGTGGTGTATTGCAGCTATGTTAGGGTGACTGCCTCCAGCTGTTGGAACTCCCTCTCTATCTTGTTGAGTTCCCGGTGATGACAGAATTCCTCAATTACCAGCTTCTTCAACTCTCCCCATCTGATCCTCCCGATGGCCCTATTGCCCTCGGCTTGGACAATGTTGTCCCACTAACACAGAGCTGAGTCAACAAATGAGTGAGTAGCAAATTTCACCTTCTGATCCACCCTACACTTACTAATCTCCAATACTTCCTCCATCTCCCTCACCCACCGGTGAGCAGCAGCAACATTATCATTCCCATCAAATGTTAGGGGCTTGCATCTCTGAAAGGCCCCGTAATTACAGCCCCGTGTAGTTTCTTTCACTGCTTCTTCCTGCTCCTCCTCACTCGAGAAAACCTTCTCGGTCTCCGATCATGCTCTTTCTTCTCTCCAAGTGGTCTTCCTTCTTTCTTTATTCTCATCCTCCCTTATGGCCTTAATAACTTCGGTCACCACAGACGGCAAGATCGTCTGCATGACCTGTGCACTTCATCTACTACTGCCTCTTTTACTGAGATCCTTAAGTTCGCACTCTCATCACCACCTTCCTAGTGATGTATCTTGGGCTCTTCACAGGCCCTCTCAGTAGTCTTAGGTGGTGTTTGTTTTTTAGAAAAAGAGCTTCTAAAGCTCTTTTGTCTGTGCCAAAAAGAGGCGGGCAGATGTTTGAGGTCTGCAGAGTGTTTGTTTTTTTGAAGACGTTTCATTAAAAAACGTCTGCGTGACCTCTTCTTGGAGAAGAGGTGGAACAATGTCTTCATACCTCTTCTAACCTCTTCACAGTTCATTTCCCCTAAAACCCCTCTTCCCCAAATACCCACACCCCACTCCTCCCCATAACAACCTCTGCTCCCACCTCCATTCCCGTCGCCACATTCCCACCTCCCCCTTTCGCGACCTCCCCACAACGCTGATGGGTTCTTGTTTAACACCGCTGGGGTACGACGTCGCCGCCACGTTCAGGGCGGAGGAGTGGCTACCGGAGAATTTCATCGCGGAAACAGAAGGCGAAAACAGGGGTTTAATCGTAGAAAAATGGGCACCCCAGATGGAGATATTGTCGCATGAGTCAGTGGGTGGGTTTATGAGTCACTGCGGGTGGAACTCGGTGTTGGAATCGCTCCGCCGTGGGGTGCCGCTGCTGGGGTGGCCGATGGCGGCGGAGCAGTTCTATAATGTGAAGATGATGGTGGAGATTTCGGGGGTGTGTGTGGAGGTTGCACGAGGGGTGAGTTTTGATGTGAGGAGTGAGGATTTGAGGGAGAAGATAGAGATGGTGATGAGTGATAAGGGGAAGGAGATGAGGAAGAAAGCTGGTGAAATAAGGGTGGTGATTGAAGAAGCTGTGGGAGATGATGGAGGTTGCAGAGGGTCGTCTGTGGTAGCCATGGATGAGTTTCTGCAAGCTCCGTTGTTGATGAATTGGAGTTGTTGAATTCTTTGGCTGCTGATGTTGTTATTTTGATGATGTTGTTATTTTGAAGGTTGAATGTTAGAATAGGGATAATAGAAATGGGATAATAGAAATGGTTGAATCTTGTTATTTTGCTATTGATGTTGTTATTTTGTTGTCATTTGCTTGTTTGAATAGGGATAATAGAAATGGTTGGTTGAATTGATTAATAGAAATGGTTGAATCTTGTCATTTTGATTGAATTTGCTTGTTTGTTGGTTAATAGACATGGAAATAATATGGAATGAATGATCTAAAAAATGTTGTTATGGTTTAATTTATATTAATTCAGCATTGTATAACTCTTTTAACAATTTATTTTATTTCACTTTATTATGATAGTTTATTTAAATTTCTGTTTATTTTAACTTTTTATTAATTTCAGTTTATTTCAGCAGTCTGCAGACGTTACAAAACAAACAGTCTTCTTAATACAGGCTGTAGACATGCATAATATGACAGCCACAAAAGGCTGTCAAACTACCTCCTTCCAGCAGCAGAAAATCGACAAAGAGAAGGAGATTTTGGATGCTTGAAACCGACCAAGAGCTCAAAATAGAGATCCTCAAGCTTGTATACCCCAAGCTTGTTTGCAAGACACCCTCTTGTTAGGAAGAAAGACCACAAAATCAACACAAAATTGTTCTTCAAGACCTCTAAAGGCTGCTGCCTTGTTCCGTAATTTAGAGAGAGAGAAGGAGAGTTTTTTTTTGTGTTGCATGCAAATGAGATTGATGAGATTTTGTAAGACCCCAAGACTAGTTAAATGTTTATGTGTTTTAGAAGACAAAATGGTCCAATGAATGGCAAGGAGGGGGCGGCCAAAGGAGAAGAGTTCAAAAGAGTTTCCCTCGTTTAATTTTGTAACACATAACATATTATAACTAGTCATATATCACACATTAAAAAGTCATCATCTAGACTTATTTTATAAATGTGACATATGTGTTCTTTAATTAAACAATTTAATTAAAGTACACTCATATGTTATTAGTGTTATTTAAACCTCTTTTAACTGACAAGAATAACAATAAACTCATCAACAAATTATCCTTATAATTTGTTCCATCTTATATGCAATTTATTTAGAAAAAACCATTTTCTAAATTTGGTGTAAATATTTAATTGCATGATCATATCATCAATTAAATATTAATTGGTGTTTGCTAAGCTTGTTATTGGGTATAACCCGACTTGGATCATAACGTACTAACCACATCAATATTCTAAGTGTCTTGGGCACATAGAATCCTACAATCTCCCACTTGCCCAAGATTTATAGAAGATTGATGCAAGCAGTAAATACCGCCTAACAACGGTTTACTACCCTTAATATGCATGACTTATAGCCATTCAATAACATCATCCC
>BJCO01010747.1:0-13029 GCA_018326465.1 Flaveria floridana
ATCAAAGTATACCCGGCTGTAGGTAGTATTATATATATCTTCTCCTTGTAACTCTTTAGATAAGCGATTTGAGTCCAAGAGTCTTGTAATTCTTTGAGTTGAGAAGCAATATATAAAAGTACCTTGAAAATTTACTTGCTGTGTTTATTTTCTTACCGCCTGTTACTTGGTATATTGTGATCAACTCTTTATAGACTACTTGCTGAGTGTTGATTCAAGGTGAGTTTGAGAGAAAAACCATCTGTTGAGTGACCCTTATCTCGATCCTGCAGGGATTTAGGGGCCCAACATTATACACTTATAATGCTGACCCAACTTATTCTATCGTAACATATATTAATCCCGTTTTACCCATCATATAAAGTTCGTCATGCTTTTCCCTCAAACCAGTTTTAAATAAAACTGTATTTAAAATGAGACTGAAGACTCACCTTGAGCGCGATAAAAAGGCCAATATGCTAATCTCCGATTAGTCAAACCCTAAATATATGTATCTTGGTCAATATATGATAATTTATGCTTATGAAAATAATTTTCACCCAACTTATTTCGTTGTTTTTTAGAATAAAATGTCTTTAAAGTATTTTGGTCAGCTTCTCGTAAAAGTTTATTTATTTTAGAAAATATGCGAATAATAACACATTCGGCTTATAAGCTAATGTCTAGCCTTAGCGTATTTTTGACGTCCAATACTTATTACTAGCCTATTATTAACCTTATGTTTATTTATTATATTTCTTAACTATTTGTTTTAAAGTTATAAATCTTAATTTTTCTAACTTGTATTATATATATATATTTTAGTTTGACGTAGATTATTAATATCCTTAATATTTATTTCTAAAATAGTGAATTTAATACAAGGTTTCTTATGTTTATTTTATAAAACCGATCATTATAGCTATTGGTGCTAAAAATATATATTTATGAAATAGTGAATTTAATACAAGGATTGTGCAAGGTAGGTGTCATCCATGCACACTACTTAAATCTTTTCATGATTGTCATTATTATTTTTTTATTATTATTATTCTTATTACTAATAGTATTTTATTATTAGTATTATTATTGTTATTATAAAATGCAATGATTATTGATTACAACGTTCGTTAGAACCGTAACTTAGGGTTTCTTAATTAATCAGATATAATAATTTTAGATAATCATAAGTTCACTATTAAAATAAATTTTGAGTGTTGACCTGATTTGACCAGGTGTCACAGTCTCCCCTCGTTTAGAAAATTTCATCTCAAAATTTACGTTGTTAAGTCCGAGTCAGGTCTGGATTTGAACAGGTGAGGGTACTTTAGTTGCATTTGATCTTGGCGTTCCCAAGTAAATTCAGGTCCTCTTCTAGAGTTCCATCATACTTTAACTAACTTGATCTGACTCCTTCTGAGCTTCTGGATCTTCCAATCCAAGACCTTTATTGGTTCTTCAATAAAGTGAAGTTTGTCGTCGATACAAATTTCATCTGGTGGAATAATTAGGGACTCATCCGTCATGCATTTCCTTAGATTAGACACGTGAAACACATTGTGTACATTTCCAAGTTCCTTTGGTAAATTGAGTCTGTATACGACCTTTCCAATTCGTTCTATGATTTCAAACGGTCCTACGAATCGAGGGCTAAGCTTCCCTCTCCTGCCAAAATGGTGACACTTTTAAGAATACTCTGTCGCCGACCATGAATTCCAATGGTTTTCTTCGGTTATCTGCGTAACTCTTTTGTCGGCTGTTGGCGGCTTCGAGTCTCTTTCTAATTTGGATGATCTTGTCTGTCGTTTCTTGGATAATCTCGGGTCCTGTTAATTGTCTTTCGCCAATGTCTTCCCAACATAGAGGTGAACGGCATTTTCTTCCATACAATGCTTTAAATGGCGCAACTTTAATGCTAGCGTGATAGCTATTGTTGTATGAAAACTCAGCTAATGGTAGATGAGTATCCTAATTTCCTCCAAAGTCAATCACACATGCTCTTAGTAAGTCTTCCAGAGTTTGAATAGTTCTCTCACTCTGGCCGTCCGTTTGTGGGTGATATGTTATGCTCATGTCTAGCCGAGTACCCATGGCTTCATGTAGGGATTGCCAGAATCTTAAGGTAAATCGACTATCTCCGTCAGATATGATCGAAATTGGTACACCGTGACCAGACACCAGTTCCTTGATATATAAATCTGCTAATTTATTCATGTTGTATGTTTCTTTCATAGGTAAGAAGTGTGCGGATTTCGTCAATCGATCGACGATTACCCAAATTGTATCATGACCACTTGATGTCCTAGGTAATTTTGTTATAAATTCCATGTCAATACATTCCCATTTTCATTTTGGAATCTCAGGTTGTTCATGAAGTCTGGATAGTTTCTTATATTCTGTCTTCACCTTGGAGTAGGACATACACTTGTTTACATATGATGCTATGTCTCCTTTCATATTAGGCCACCAGTAAAATTCCTATACGTCATGATACATTTTGTCATCCCCTGGGTGGATTGAGTATCTTGATTTATGTGCTTCGTCGAGTATTACTTTGCGTAAATCTCCGTACTTCGGAACCCATACTCGTTTTGCAAAATATCTTAACTTATCAGAGTCGGGTGTTAATTCCTTGGTCATTCCTCGCAAACCTTCACTTTCCAAATTCTCATCTTTTAATGCTTCAAGTTGAGCATCACGAATTTGGTCAATAAGGTTTGAGTGTACGGTTAATTCCAACGCTCGTACTCGTAGAGGTTTTTCTCTCTCTTTTCTACTAAGTGCATCTGCCACGGCGTTTGCTTTGCCTGGGTGATATCAGATATCACAATCATAATCATTTATAAATTCCACCCATCGGCGTTGTCTTATATTTAAATCCTTCTGATTAAAAATATATTGTAGACTTTTGTGATCAGTGTAAATGATGCATTTGGTTTCATAAAGGTAATGTCTCTAAATTTTAAGAGCGAAAACCACCGCTCCTAATTCTAGATCATGGGTAGTGTAATTCTTTTCATGTACTTTTAATTGTCTTGATGCATAAGCAATGACTTTATCATTCTGCATCAATACTCACCCAAGACCTAATCGGGAGGCAACAATACACTATGAATCCATCTGTTCCATCAGGTAGGGACAGTATGGGTGCACTACACAACTTTTGTTTCAGTAATTAGAAGGCTTTTTCCTGCTCCTCACTCCATTCGTACTTTCTATCTTTGTGAGTTAATAGGGTCAACGGTTGAGCTATCTTAGAAAAATTTTCTATAAATCTACGATAATAACCAGCTAACCCTAAGAATCATCGTACTTCTGTTGGAGATTTGGGGGCTTCCCAATCTGATTGCTTCAATCTTTGCCGGATCGACATGGATACCATTTTCGTTAATTACGTGCCCGAGAAATCGAACTTCTTGAAGCCAAAATTCACATTTGGAGAATTTTGCGTATAGCTTTTCCTTCTTTAAGGCGTTCAAGATTAACCTAAGATGCTGCTCGTGTTCATCCTTGGACTGTGAATATATCAGGATATCGTTGATGAATACTATCACAAATTTGTCCAAGTAGGGTTTACAAACCCTATTCATGAGATCCATGAATATAGCGGTGCGTTAGTTAACCCAAACGACATTACTAAGAACTCGTAATGACCGTAACGCGTTCTAAAGGCTGTCTTTGGAACGTCCTCTTCTGCTCTCATCAGTTGATGATACCCAAATCGTAAATCAATCTTTGAATAGTAACTGGACCCTTGGAGTTGGTCGAATAAGTCATCGATTCTTGGTAATAGGTACCAATTTTTAATAGTAAGCTTATTTAATTCTCGGTAATCAATACACGTTCTGAAAGATCCGTCCTTCTTTTTGACGAATAGAAACGGTGCTCCCCAAGGAGAAAAACTTGGTCGAATGAATCCCTTGTCTAATAACTCTTGCAGTTGTTTTGAAAATTCTTGCATCTTCGAGGGTGCTAGTCGATACGGTGATCGAGCTACAGGCGTGGCTCCGGGTACCAAATTAATTCGAAATTTGATCTGTCTTTGTGGAGGTAATCCTGGTAAATCTTCGGGAAATACTTCTGGGTATTCCCGCATAACCGGGATGTCCTCAATCCTTTGCTCCCTATTCTTAGTATCAATGGCTTTTACTAGGAAGGCGGGATATCCTTCACTTAGGTATTCATAAGCTTTCATGACACTAATAATCTTAAACGGGGGTTTTCCTTTCTCTCATTGCACGATTAGAAATTCTCCGCTAGGAGTTAGCAAACGAATAATTTTCTCAAAACACACTATTTCAACATGATTTCGAGAGAGCCAATCCATCCCAATGACAACATCAAAGCTCCCAAGATTGACAGGTAGCAGGTCGATACTAAAAAGATGAGCGTTAAGTTGTATGGTGCAGTTTTTTATTACTTCGTTAGATTCTATTTTCTTCCCGTTAGCTAACTCAATAATGTATTTCTTACTTAGCTTACAGGGTTTAATTCCTAGTGATGGTTCAAATTCTTTTGATACGAAGCTTAAATCAGCACCAATGTCAAACAAAATGGAGGCATAATGATTATTAATAAGGAGCGTACCGTTAACTACTGATGGTTCTTGACGTGCCTCTCTAGTACTCATTTTAAATGCTCTCCTTTTGGCCTTAGATCCATTTAGTTTTGGGCAATCTTTCTTGAAGTGTCTTACTATACCACATTCATAGCAGGCACGATCGTTCCTTGTTGTTTTCTCACCGGATATTGTTCGACAATTTTGGCTCAAATGTCCAAACTTATGACAATGAGTGCAAATTTTGCAATCACCATTGTGGAAGTACCCGAACTTGCTACATTTCCCTTGAGAATCTCTATTTGCCTTGTTATTGCTCGAAGTTACAACGTAAACCCGTTCAGATCTGGGTTGAATCCCTTCCTGTTATTCACTTGACCTTTGGAATTTCCAAACCATTTTCTCTTCCCGTCAAACGATCCTCTGTCCACCTTAACCGTTCTCTTTTCTACTCCCATCATACCTTTTCCATGATCGTTTTTCTTAGTTAGGGTTCCATTACGTATCGCATCATCGGTTAGGGAGTATGCGATAGCAATAGCGCTTTGGATCGTGGTAGGTTTGGAGGCCGTAACGTTGCTTCTTAACTGTGGTGCCAATCCTTATATGTATCTTTCAATTCTAACGTACTCTGGTGTAACCATCCGACGTACCAGTCTGGCTAGGTCGTTGAATCTGGATGTATAAGCTTGGATTTCAGCACCTTCCATTGTGTGATTCCAGAATTCCGTTTCGATCTTCTGAAGTTCATTGCGAGGGAAGTATTCCTTAAGCAACATTTCTTTCAATTGTTCCCAGGTGAGTTCGTATGCGTTTGCATCACCCAATAGTTGACGTTGAGAATTCCACCATGATAATACTGCATCTTGAAAGGAACAAGTCGTATATTTGACCTTCTGATCGTTAGAGTAATTGCTTATGGCTATGACAGTCTCCTTACTTTCAATCCATCGAATTATATCTAATGGTCCTTCAGCACCTGTGAAACTCTTGGATTGCATCCCTGAAAAGTTTTATATGAGCACCCTTGTGGTTGTCCACCTGATGAACTGCCTGGGTTTCTATTCGTACCAGATCCGTTATTTGAACCAATTCCAGAACCTAGGTTTGAGCCATTTCCCGCTCCATTTCCAAGACCGTTACCTGCAGTTTCTTGCCTTCTTCCTTGACCGGATGCTATATTAGCATCATGGTGTTCTAAGGCTGTTTTGACATGTTGAGCTATTAACTGGGCTAGTTCTTCTGCAGTGGCTGGCAAAATAACGTTTCCGTTTGAGGATGTATTTCATGTTCTAGGTGGCATGACTTAATTCTGTTTCGAAGGTAGGAAAAGGGGTTTAGATAACGTATGATGTTCACGTGCTAATATGTTCAATTAGTCCTTATGATCAATTCATATAACATATTTATATATAAGAAATTTTTCATTACCGATTGATATTATCATGATAGAAATTGAAAGTAACATGTTGTAGATCATACATTAACTACCATCATGCATACAAAGATCACATATCCCAAAATATCATTAGTTTAATTGTCTACATGATTCATCGATTTTTATCATAATCAAAATATTCAAGCACTTCAGCTTGCATCTAACACCTATCCTAGGAATGAAGCTCCACTACCAATGTGCATCAGGTACGAGATCATCATCAGACACAACGTAGCCATTCCCATAGAGGTCTCTGCTCGCTCTCCCATCATGATCATGTATTGCTGAGCTGTCACCAATGCTGCCTCAGCTGTGCTTGATTACTGCTCCACCAGGGTTAGTCGGTTCTTAGTCTCCGAGAGACTAGCCTCCAAGTCTGACAAATGGAAGTGCATCTGGCTCAAGGCGCTATCATCCAATAGTTTCTCCTCCTCCATCATCATCATCCTCCCATCTAAAGCTTGACTCACCTCAGCCTGTACTCGCATCTTCTTCTTGGTTTCCAGCAGTTCCTTTTCTTGTCGTACACATTGGGCTACCAAAGTGGCCATCACTCGCTCAATGGCTTCACCACCCATGGTGATCCCACGTGGAGCAGTGGATGACTCTCCAACCTAGAAGGTGGAAGGAATCTCGTCCCTCGTGGCCCATCCTCTCATGGCGTCCATGATCCATCTCTATTGGTTGTCAAGTAGTCTAGCCCGTTTGGGCATAGGTGCTCCTGTTATACCGGCATCATCCTCAACCATCCTCTTCTTCTCCCTGCGCTTCCTCCTTTCATACACCAACCGAATCTTTGGTGGTTGCTGCATGAGAGGAATAGGGGCGACAAGTGTCATTTCTGTCGGAGTCTCACTCTCATGAACCAAACCAACTGGCTCCTCCATAACAGGCTCGAGGGTGGCTGTGGCTGGTACCGGGCTCTCATCATCAGACTTGGATATCCACCCGTTTCCCGAGTTTTCCATGCCTGGGTATAGGGTAGCTGCAAAGTAGGGCTGTGTAGGGTGATACTATGGTGTAGAGGAAATGGGTTTTGATGAACTCTTAGTTCTTGTTAGACCCTAAAAGGATCATACATGCCAATTTAAGAGGTGGATGGTTGTTCTGCTGGTTTCTCCTCAAGTCCAAGAAGAAATGCATATAAAGAAGATCCAGCAAAAGAAAATTATTACAAGTGTTGGCTATCCGCATTTGTTAATGCGGATGACCAGCAACAAATGCGGCCAAGTATTTGCTCATCCGCATTAACTAATGCTGATGACCAAACACTAATGCGGCTAATAGAAGACCAATGCTGATGAAGAATTACTCATCCGCATTAGTCAATGCGGATGACAAAGAAACAAATGCTGATGAAGACTTAGACTAAGGGTAGTTTAGTCATTTTGTACAAGCTGTAAGTCAGCCTATAAATAGAATAGAAACCTCGTATGTGAGGGTGACTTTTTGTGTGACTGTTTACACAACTTTTAAGAATATTCAATCAGAATATACTTTGTTTCTCTCCCATGTTAGCTGTCGTGTTACTGTAGCTTGCTAAACCCTAGCATTTACTCTGTAACAGTTCATCTAATTAATACAAGAATGCATTTATGAGTATATCAAGAGTTCTATGTTCATTGATTGCTTGATTCTTTCAATCATTGACTCAATCTTCATATTCGATCCTTGTTGATTCATATCAACAGAGAATATCATTCTCAAAAAGTCCAGTCAATTGGTATCAGAGCTGTTGGTTGCTGGATTCATCTAGTTTTTAGATCTGATTTCATCCTTAATGATGTCAAGAACAAAGAACACAACAACAAAAATGAAGAAAAAGGTCGCTGTTCATCAAAACCCCATATGTTCATCACAAAAAATAGGTCATGTTGTACTAATAATATAAATAGACCCACTAGTGCATTTTTGCAAGTGTGACTTTTTATGTGACTGTTTACACAAATTTTAAGAATAGACAATCAGAATATACTTTGTTTCTCTCCCATGTTAGCTGTCGTGTTACTGTAGCTTGTTAAACCGTAGCATTTACTCTGTAACAGTTCATCTAATTAATACAAAAATGCATTTATGAGTATATCAAGCAATCAATGATCAAGTTTATCATCAGATCCATTGTTACAGAACTAAGCAAGACTAGGTTACTAAGTTCATTCTGAAATATTGATTTAGCAAAATGGTTTGAATATATCATTCTCAGATCTGATCTTCATGTTCATGCATTGATTTTGCATGATTCTTTCTTGACCTAGGTTACTAAGTTTATGTTTTGGGTGAATGAACAAGGATCGAATATGAATTGACTGGACTACATGTTCATGCATTGTTTTCTCCTTGGGGCAAATGTTGCATGACTGGACTACATGTTCATGAATTGACTGGACTACATGTTGCATGATTCTTTCTTGACCTAGGTTACCTAGTCTTGCTTGTTCAAATTAACAAGGATTGAATGGTTTGAATATATGTTGATCTGTTTCTTTTCAAACTCTAACACTGATACCAATTGACTGGACTTTTTGAGAATGATATTCTCTGTTGATATGAATCAACAAGGATCGAATATAAAGATTGAGTCAATGATTGAAAGGCGGAATCAAACAATCAATGAACATAGAACTCTTGATATACTTATAAATACATTCTTGTATTAATTAGACGAACTGTTACAGAGTAAATGCTAGGGTTTAGCAAGCTACAGTAACACGACAACTAACACGGGAGAGAAACAAAGTATATTCTGATTGTCTATTCTTAAAAGTTGTGTAAACAGTCACACAAAAAGTCACACTTGCAAATATACACTAGTGGGTCTATTTATATTATCAGTACAACATGACCTAATTTTGACTTTTCTAATTGTCTTGATCTTGACTATGTCATGTTGTATTGTCTTGTATTGTTGTTTTTGTTGTAATCAACTTGGTCTCTGAACTTGTATAATGAGATCTTCAGTCGGGTGTGACTGTGATTTGGAAAACTTCAGTTTATCCAATTGTTGAACCCAACAGTGCTGCTGCTAAGATCTGGTACTCCCTTTCCATTAACTCGATCAGACATCTAAAGAAGAAGAAATGTATGCATGCGTACTTATTAATGTAATGCTCTAACTTATTCTAAATCACAGATAAATAAGGTCTTAGTATGACTATTTTTTCATAATAATACACTAAATTAGCGTAAAATCCATTGTATGGAATTGTCTTTGGGGTCTAGTAATCATTTTAAAGGTTATAGTCTAGATTTTCTTTTTTAAAAATGTCTAGTTCGCTATAACTATTGGCTCTGATACCAACTTCTGTCACACCCCGAAAATCACAGCGGGAAGTTGGTAACGTAGTGATAACGGGAGTTGGAACTAATCCAACGTTTATAGTCAAACGCGAATGGTTTAACAGTTGATTAAGAAGGAACCTTTCTTTAAACGTTTCTTAATGTGTCATAGTGATAAAGGTTTTATTACACAATCTTATTGTTTAGTCAATAACAACATTTCATTATTAGGTTATCACTACTAAAAACAACCAACACGGTTGACCCTCCAAAGACATATTCCAGTAAATCCATAAAGAGTTGACTACAATCCTGAAAAGCATGAAAAGTAACCATCAACATAATGTTGGTGAGCATTCGGGGTTTTAAGTCTTATAAACAATTTAATTTTTAAAAACAATATGATGTGACGTGATATAATATACTCAACATAGACTAGCTAGGTACTATGATTAATTTAGGTCATAAGTTCATAATCAAACCAAGAAACACGTCGTTGCCCCCCACAACAGTCCAAACATAGAAATTCTCTCGCTACAACCTGACCGGAGCGACTGGTCGTGAGAGCGGACCCTTCTAACCCGATAGATCTACCAATATAGTCTGTGGCCTCCCCGAGGTTAATAATTATGGGGGGATTTAGGGGCCCAACATTATACACTTATAATGCTGACCCAACTTATACCATCGTAACATATATTAATCCCGTTTTACCTATCATGTAAAGTTCGTCATGCTTTTCCCTCAAACAATTTTTAATAAAACAGTATTTAAAATAGGGCCGAAGACTCACCTTGAGCACGATCAAAGAAAAAGCCAATATGCTAATCTCTGATTAGTCAAACCCTAAATATATGTATCTTGGTCAATATATGATAATTTATGCTTATGAAAATAATTTTCACCCAACTTATTTAGTTGTTTTTGAGAATAAAACGTCTTTAAAATATTTTGGTCAACTTCTCGTAAAAGTTTATTCATTTTAGAAAATATGCGAATAATAACACATTCGGCTTATAAGCTAATATCTAGCCCTAGTGTATTTTTGATGTCCAATACTTATTACTAGCCTATTATTAACCTTATGTTTATTTATTATATTTCTTAACTATTTGTTTTAAAGTTATAAATCTTAATTTTTCTAACTTGTATTATATATAGATTTTAGTTTGACGTAGATTATTAATATCCTTACTATTTATTTGTAAAATAGTGAATTTAATACAAGGTTTCTTATGTTTCTTTTATGAAACCGATCATTATAGCTATTGGTGTTAAAAATATATATTTTGATATTATTATATTTTTAGGAAACCTATTTATTTTTAAAAATTTATTTATTTGAGTTTATTTTAAATAATACATGTATATATATATATATTATTTTTCAGCTTTGATTTGTTATTATTTATTTAGAAAGTCTTTATTTGTCGTTCCAATCATGTCCTCTTTGTTATAACATCCCACTAGTCCTATATATGGTCTAAGTCATGGTTCTAGTCCTCGATTCATTGCTCATCAACCTTATTTTTAATTGCAAACGTGTCCAAGAATTTGACATTTTTATTGATCCTTTAACTTTATCTTAAGCTATAATATCCCTTATTTTAACTTAATTATTCCTTATGGTGTCATATTCATCATCATTCATCCATCTTTAACCATCATTTCTTAAAGATCATAATCCACCAAATCACCCCTACACATACATATACACGACATATACATACATATACCTATGTTTACATGTCTTCATACAACCCCAAATCACATTATCATCAAGATCTCATCAAGTCATAACCTATTCTATAAACATTTCAGATTTATCATCTTCTTTCAATCATGTTTTTAAGCTCAAAATCATCAAAATAACAACTTTTGTGAATATCAAAATGGGTGAAACTAGGGTTCATCAAGATCTTTCATCTTGATCCTCATGCATGAACAAATAATAGAATTCTAACACAATACCTTGAGTAATTAGAAGATTGTAAACACATAAAATGCAAGAACGATCTTTGACTCTCGTTTTTTACTTCGGGTTCTATTCGAAGTTCCAATGAGAATTCTTCTTAGAGCTAGAGAGAGAAGTTGATACAGATGTTTAGTGGTGGTGATCGTTGCTATAGGTGGTGATGGTTACGGTCGAGAGAAGATAGGGGGGGTGACGGTTGCGGTGGTGGTGTAGGTTGGTGGTGATGGTCGCGGGGGTGGTGGAGTGGTGATGGTTGTGGTAGCGGCAGTTGGTGGTGGTGATCGTGGTGGCGACGGTGGATGGTGCAGGCGGCGGCGGCGGGTGGTGCAGGTGGTGGTGGCCGGATGGTGCGATTGTGGTGGTCGATGGTGTGCTGGTGGTGTGGGAGTGGAAAGGGTGATGGAGATGAAAGGGTTTTTGGTGATGAAGTGGGTTTATAGGGATTGTGCAAGGTAGGTGTCATCCATGCACACTACCCAAATCTTTTCATGATTGTCATTATTATTTTTATTATTATTATTAATCTTATTACTAATAGTATTTTATTATTAGTATTATTATTGTTATTATAAAATGCAACGATTACTGATTACAACGTTCGTTAGAACCGTAACTTAGGGTTTCTTAATTAATCAGATATAATAATTTTAGATAATCATAAGTTCACTATTAAAATAAATTTCGAGCGTTGACCTGATTGACCAGGTGTCACAGGATGTCACATTATCCTCATGTTGAAAGAATTTTCATCCCGAAAATTACGTTACATGGTTGTGTTCGTGTTACATCACTGGCCTACTGCATTGGCACAAGAAAATCGAGTGAGTTTTTGGGTGAGTTGTCACATCATCCCCATGTTGAAAGAAATTTCATCCTGAAATTTAATCAAAACCTTCGCTGGTATTAGTCGTTGTTTCGAACAAATGAGGATACTTGAGCTTTATCTGATCCTGACGTTCCCACGTGAACTCCGGACCACGTCTTGAGTTCTAGCAAACTTTGATAATAGGAGTCTTGCTCTGTTTCAATGTCTTTACCTGTCGGTCCATCATCTCAACCGGTTCTTTAATGAATCTTAATTGTTCATATACTTGTACTTACGCGAGCGATACAATGAAAGTTTCATCAAATAAACACTTCTTCATATTAGAAACATGAAATACATTGTGAACTCCATTTAGTGAATCTGGCAGATCTAATCGATATGCCACCGGGCCAGTTCTTTTCAAAATCTCGAACGATCCAACATATCGCGGGTTAAGCTTGCCTCTACCTTCAACAAAACTTTATCCCCGACCTTAAACTCCAAGGGTTTCCTTTGCTTATCAGCGTATCTGCACTATCTTCTCGGTAGTCTCATGTACCAATTCGAGGCTAGTCAATTGACTATCACCACCTTCTGCCCAAGAAACTAGTGATTTACACTTTCACTCATACAACGCCTCAAATGGTGCTGCCTTAATACTGGTGTGATAACTGTTGTTGTACGAAAATTCTACCAACGGTAGATGAACCTCCCAATTATTCCTGTAACATCTCGTATTTTACGTTAATTAAAAATTAATGGCGTTTAATCTTATAAAGACCATTGTGGTCATTTATGAAACTCAGGGGTGATTTGCGTTTTAATGCCTTTAATTATTTAGTTAATGGTTTCATTAAATCAAGCTTAAAATGTTAAATAAATAAATAAATAAATAATAATAATAATAATAATAATAATAATAATAATAATAATAATAATAATAATAATAATAAAGATAATCTTGTAAATAGATAAAACAATATAAGTCTTATTATTTT
>BJCO01010947.1:4049-18217 GCA_018326465.1 Flaveria floridana
ATATATATATATATATATATATATATATACACATACATATATATATACGGTTACACACATAACACTTATAAAAATGTTTTACATGTATTTTCAGCCCGAAAACTTTTAGAAATATATAAAAACCGGGGTCTAGAAACTCACCTGGACTGCTTCCAAGCTCAACTCCTTCAAACTCGAACTTTCAAGGGTTTCTAACACCTATACACCAAGAACATATATATCCGGACACACATAAACACGTAACACCCTGAATTTTCTTAATGAATATATTTAGCTAATCAATATTAATTAAAGTATTATTAAACAAATCTTGTAGAATTAGTAATATCAAGTGCTTGGGGTGGAAATAAAATAATGAGATCTTGAGGGACCAAACATGGCAACATAAAAACTCAATTAAAAGCCCTAGAATCCCATCCTCTCGGCAGCCGCATCCCAACCCCAATTGAACCCCCCTTTTTTCGGAACCAATGCGGCGGCGACCGGAGTTCCTCTGGCCAAGCTCTTCGGAAGCCAACAAGATCATGGAACACGCACAACACCTTCTGTAACTCTTCCTTCTTGGTTCATACTTACAATAGTGGGAGTTTAAGGTCGGTAGTTTGGGAGTTTTGGCGAAGCTCCGGTGCACACGACGGCATTAATGGTGTAATTAAAAACCGACGTGGTAGGCGAGCTCAGGGGCCGGAACGTGAGGTCGACAAGCCTCATATAAACCACCACCGTAGCTCCCGCGGTGTTGGAACTTCATGACAACAGCCGCATCGACATAGAAGCAACCCTTACAGATCGATTTCGGTCTAGCTTTGGAGGTAAGGTTCCAGCGGTCCCGATTATCTTTTGGTTCAAACTCAAGGTGCTTCAGCAACCTTCAAGACGCCTGGAGCTGGTTACATTGGGTTGGTCTTGCTGTTGATTATGATGTGCGATGAAGATGATCTATAATAGGAGGTAAGATGATGATGTTGTTTCGGTGAGGATAATGTTGCTGTTAGACGATGTTCACGTGATGATGATGCTATTAGACAATAATGATGATGTTTAAATGTTGATGATGATGTTTTGTTAAGTTATGTTTGTAAGGCTGTTATAGTAAGACTATTAGGATGGTGAGGGGACTATGATAATGATGGTAGAATGGTGATAGTTGCACAAAGACAACCTGAGATTTGTCAATAGCTTTATGGGAAAGATAAGATGAATGGTATGATGTAGATATGGTAGCATGGCTTATGGTCTTCATGATGATAACGTTTATAAGAATGTTTTGGTAAGATTATTGTGTGGACTATCATAAGGATAGCAAAGATGATGATGTTCGGTGATGGAAAGGATGTTTAGATGATGTTGACAATTCTTTAATGATGATGTTGATAGTTCTTAGATAGTGGTAATGTTCATTATGATGTAGTTGCAACAAAATGAATATGATGTTTGAACATGGAAATGGTATCTTCACAGTAAGGATGGTTGTAGTATATAAGTGGTATATGAATGAAGATGTGACGATATATGATGATGTTGTTGAGGATGGTTTAACATTTAAATGGTAAAGGATTTCTTGAATATGATAGTCATGATAATCCTTGATGATAACATTTTGTGCACATTATTGGTTAGCTATGATGATGGGAACTTTAGTAGTTGGTGGTAGATAAGTTTAGGGTGATGATGTATTTGAAAGGTGATGAGGATGTTATAATGATGATGATTCTAGGATGATAGTTAAGGTTTCGTTGCAAAAGATGGCGACTCGATTATGATGATGACATTACTTGAGAATTCGAATTGATGATGATTATGGACATTTGATGATCCAGGTGAGTTCTAGATCCCTTTCTTTTATACATGCTTTACTATTTTGGGGACAACATGCATACCATATGATTTATAATTAAGATTATTTTTAAATAATTCGTTATATGTTTTGATAAAGTAACAACTTTGAATTACGTATATTTATTGTCTATAGATAGAATGATCTAAAGGAATTGCCTTTGAAATTGGTAAATATTAGACGTATTTTAAATGTGTGTTTAAGCATGAAAAATGTATGTTTTAATGGCCGAATGGTATGTTTATTAACATAAGTAGTTTTAAAGTTCAAATGTGCTAACTATATTTATGATTGATGTTTTTTTCCTAAGTCTTGCATGGTCTAAGGGGCATGAGATGGAATTGACGGTTAAGAAGTCTTGGAAATGGTGCTTGGTTCTAGTAACTAGGCCTATTACGAGCCTTATGGTAGATTATGGACAGCGAGCCATAGTTGCCTTAAGAACAACGGGGCAGTGTCTTTGTGGCCTGTCACGGGATAGTTGTTACAGCTATAAGAGCAGGAGTGGTGACGATCACTCGTGGGGTTAACGTGACCCCGGAAGAGGTGTTGTCGGTCTATGGACAAAGAGACAAAGGGGCAACAAGGGTGTCGGTCTATGGACAGAGAGCCATAGGGGCACCAGTATGTTACAGTATGCTTTGTTGGCTCATGGGCTGGAACCATGGGGGCAGAGAAGAGGGGTGGCCCTTAGAGATTTGCATGCTTGGCAAGTAAAAGTTAATGTAACGAGTTGTGTAAGAAGTAAAAAGGTTAGTGTATTCTATGAGTTAAGTGATTTCTTATTTTAAACTAAAACTAGAGTTCACTCAGCGAAGCTGACTTTTGTATGTATGTTAGATTGTTTGGCAGGTAAATCAAGTTTTAGGGCAGGGTCTGATTAGGAGCTACTTGGAGGGCGAAGACTGGCATCCTGTAAAGATTCAACCATCTTTTATGTTTTGTGTAATAATAAAGGAATAAATTTTGTTAAGACAATGATTTGTAAATAAGAAAATTCTAGCACAAATTCGGGTTCGACTCTAGGTTGGTGCTTTAGTTTTATTTATATAATTAACATCTTCATATTTCCGTTGCTTTAACGAATAACACTTTATTAGTTTTGTACTAAAATAAGTTTTTTTACAAAATGGCCAATTTGTGAGGTTTCCGGATTCGGGGCCTTACGAAACACATAAGTACACGTAGAACTCGGTTCTAAAGCTAAAAACTTGGTTGAAACCGAACATTTATAGAAAAATCTTACCTTTTATCTTCTCTCTAGAACTCGATAAAGCTTTGCTCTCTCTCTCTCTCTCTAAAATCCCGATAGCAGTGATGTAACAGAAGTAGTGGGCGGCCATGCCCACTTTAAACATAATAATAATATTATTTTGTCATTTTTACACTTTAGTCCCTCCACTTTTGTCCGTTCTCATTTTCTTCAATATACTTTGTCTTTCTTTTCTTATTAGTTTTCTTTCTTTTATTTTTACAAAATTCTGCGTGTTACACTTTTCTAGATTCACTTGGTTTTCCTTTTAGCATCTAAGGATGAGACTCCTCACTTGTTGATTAAGATCATGGCTCTTGTGGAAAATAAATCTGACAAAAAGATAAAGTGTATCCATAGTAACAATAGGATTGAATTTATCAATCGTGTGATGTATGATTTTTATGACTCAAAAGGAATAGCATGACAATACAGTGCAACAGGCACTCCATAATAAAATGAAGTTAAATCTTCTCTAAAGAGATCACTGTAGAATGATTTGGATGACATTCTCCTGTTTTAGAGAAAACATTATTCAAATTGGATAAAAATGAACTAGGAGCTGCAAAAATACAAACGATATGATTAATAGTTCTAAACAGTTATTCATAATCATACACCCAAACGAGAGCATATCCTATATCTGATTTGTTAGAATCAAGCCAATCATTGTTAAATGATTCAATGATTTGTTTGGTTCTTTTATTATAAACCCGATATGACATTTTGTTAGCCAAATAAACAATAAAATAATAGTCATCCTCCTTTCATCAATTTTTGATTTTAAATAAGTTGTGTGTAATAATGTACAACAACAACCAAAGGCTTTAAAATATTTAACTTTGAGTTTATGTTTAAAGAACATTTGATAAGGAGTCATTTGTTGCTATTTATTGATTGACATGTGATTCTAAACATAACATGCATTGTTGACTGCTTTTGCCCAAAACAATAAAGGTAATTTGGTAGTAGGTAGCATTGTTTGAGCACCTTCAATCAATCTTAACAGGAGGTTGTCAATTTCTAGGCAATAGATTCATTTCCTAGCAATGTAAGAAACTAAATATAGTGTCAACTTCTACAACAAAAGCTTAATATGTGGCTGTTTCAAGTTGTTGCTCTTAGATTGTTTGGATACATTAGTAACTTCTTTATTTTTGCCTTGACATATATGACATCAAAATTTGGTGTGACAATATGCGTTCCTTATCATAGTGAAGATTTCGATTCTAATTCGAAAACAAAACATTGACATTCCTATGCATTTTATCTTTAACTTTTTTTTGGAGAACTTATTCATCTCAAACAAGCACCATTTGATAATAACATTGTTAACTTGTTCACCAAGGCGGTTGATCAATTTCGATTTGACTTTTTAGTCCAATCCTTGTGAATAATTAACATTGAATGATCACACAGGAATTTTCACCAAAAAATATTTTTTCCTTATCTTGTTTTTGTTAAAATCGTAATTTTCTTTAAAATAATCACATTTTCCGGAGGAGAAATTTTAAAAATATATTGAAAAAGATTTTTGGTCGCAGGGGGACTTAGAAATACTTTGAAAAATATCAAAAAATATTTTTGTTTTGATAAAAATTTCAAAATGATTTTTTTGTGTAATTAAAAAAAGATAGTATATTTTTTTGATATTAAATTATTATGGACCAAGGCTTAGAAATGAACTGACTTGGATATTTTTAATATATTTATAGGCTTAGCTTACAAGAAAGAAAATCAACATAGAATGTGATTAACTCAAATTAAATTATCTATTAATATAGTGAGTAACATACTAGGATTTTATGGAAGTGTTTATTTTCATGTTAAATAGACTGAGAGTTACAGTCTTATTATACTCAAGCTAGTTATTCTCTAATTCAATGATTTTCATAAGTGTGTGTATATATATATATATACACACATATGTATATTTATATGTACAAATCAGAAAGTAGCAAAGAAAGAAAAGGTAAAACAAAAGAAAATACTTAATGGAAAATTAGTAAAAAGATGCCAAAAGCCATATAAAATTATAAGATGCCAATGTGCACATAAAATAAAAGATATATCTAACAACAATATACTATACGGTAGATATTTTCTTTTTTGAGAATATGTTCTGACACGGGAGTTAAATTCAAAAGATGGGGCTCTTAAGACTGAATTAAAATGTAAGTACTAAACATCTTGAGTGGGCCAATGTAAGACTGACTGGCTGGTAGTAAGTCCTAAAACTTGTTTAATTCCATGTTAAGAGACGTTTCTTGGGATAGTTAGGATAATCTATAATTAATGAAGTTACTAATTAGAGGTGAAAGTTAATGTCAAGTTGGGGTGACTTGAAATTTTAAAAGTGTCTTGAAGCTGAATAAGTGTTGTACGGAATGTTTGATTGTGGGATCAATTAAGTTCATATAGTCAAATCAAAACATGATAATAATTACAACATGTTTGTCTTATCAAAAACTGAAGCTTGAGTTTAAAAGAAGAAATAATTAACAATTAAATTAATCAGTCTTATTTTAAATGCATCCAGAAGATGTATAATTAATTTTGAGTAATATGATCCTATAATAAAAATTCACAGAAAGATAAGTTATTTAGTATTGAAGTTTTAAAATTTTTAAAAATATATATGTACCAAAAAGATTTTATCTTTGATTTGATAAGACATTCAAAGAAAATTTCTAGTTGGTTATTCCTTTGTTGGTTGAATATTAAAATTCAGAAATGTTGAAACAATTAGAAAATTAAAACTGTTTGAAAAATGAAGACGGGTTTTAAATTTGTCACAGGCGTGAACTTTATCAAGCAATCAAGTTGGTGCACGCGAGAACTCTACTAAGTGAACAATCACTTGTCGCATGTAAACTTGAAAGTATATATAAAATCAATAGTGGAGCGAAAGGTTCACTTTTTGCTTCACCAAAGCCAAATCTCTCTGAAACTTTTCTACTGATTTCTTTTTATCGAGATTAAGTATTGTTGGTAGTATAGTCGCACTATAGTGTTGATTGTGTGTATAAGGTACTAACCTGATTCATACTTGTTTCAAATGAGATTGAACATGGACCAAATTGATGTTTTGAGAGTAACATGATATATGTACAAATGGAAATTAACATGAGTGAATTAAAGCTTAATCGGCGGTTCAAAAACATAAAGTTGGTGTCAGAAACATATTAAACTGATCAAAATTAAATTAGTTGTTGGAAGTTTCGCTTGCACTATAGCAAGCAATAAGTTGATTAGAAATTGTATATACGCGAAAAATTTTCAAATCTTAGTAAGTTCTCGCCTGGTCAAGCGATTAGTTTGACTCAATTGACCACACGAGAACATGCGGAAAGTTAGTTTTTTCGCATCCGAATACATCTTTCGCGCAAGAACTTGTATGTCATATGAAATGTTGTAAAAAACAAACTTATAACAAATGTTGTAAATTTTGATATTTTTGATAATGTTTCTAATTAATATTTCTTGTGTATATACTGATGGATAAATCTTTGATCTTTGTCAAGAATCATGACAACATTGTATATTTGGGTGATATTCCTGAAGATAAAAGCATTTTTTGCTCGATGGTGGAAAGTTTAAAGACATCCAAGATCTTCTATGTTATATCTACAAACACTAATATAGATGAGATGATCATTAAAGATTTCTGGTTTACTACAACTAATGAGAGAGATCATCAGGGAAACCAATGCATTGTTGTCACTGTTAATCGCCATAGAGTGACTGTTATTGCTGAGATTCTAAACCAAGTAGAGATCGAGAGAATGCACCAATCAAGATCGATGATGATGTGGTTAAAGACTCTATGTCCAGAATGGAATATGAGCATAAATATCCACCTCTGGAGAAGAAGTACTTATATTCTTACTAGAAGTACTTGTTTTACGTGGTTGTTCAATACCTTAGTAGATTAAAGGCAGGAATGGATAGTCTTAGTGTTGTTTTTGGTTGGTTGATGATTTCACTTATGGATGATCTACGCTACAGCATTGCCAAAGCTATCTTTGAAGAAATGCAGAAGAATGCATTTGACTGTGAGTAGGAAGAAGTGTTTGATGTATCCGAGATTCATTCAGATGATGGTGAACTCTATTCAACCTGATTTATCTACTTTTGAGTTACCAAATCATTCTATGATGATTATGAAGAAGGATGTTTTCACTTATATATTGGGTGCTTGTGGAAATGCTTGTTCTGGAAGAACTATTGCTAAGGTTAAGAGATTTTCTGAGGATCAACAACATGGTCAAGCACAACAACTACAACCAGAGCCTCAATAGCAACCAAAGATATTTGATCCTATCGATACTTCATTAAAAACTCCTATTGAGACTCCAGAAAGTTCACCAAGAGGAAAAGAAAAGATGATTGATGATTAGATGGAGGAAATGTTTGAAGATGATTCTGAGTCTTATATAAAAACTGCTAGCGATAAGATAGGGAATGATCCCTACATTCTTCATGAATGACCAAAGGATCTTCCTCCTTTTAGTGATTCTAAATACTTTGTTACATATATTAATGTTTAGTATCTTTCTAGTAATTATCCTAACACCAAATAAAGGAAGACCATTGCTCAGAAAAGAGTTGACCTTAGAGAAGAAGAGGTTGTTATAGACTAAGAGGGAGGGGTGTTTCTTTTAGGAAACCAAGAACACCAATGACTATTGAGCATGAAACTAAAGTTGAAGATTTGCTCAGACATTGGAGATTCTAGTCACTGTTACTAAAGCTACAACAATATTAGTAACATAGATTCGTCCTGCTGCAACTCGTACTTATTTTACACCTACACGAGATCAGGATGAGAATCTTGATTTTGATGTTTATAGTTATCTTAAACCTCCTGCAGATTAAAAAAAGACTGTCTAAGCCTCCTAAAGTCACTAAAGTCAGATTAGAACAAAGAGTCTCTTGATAAGCCTAAATAGATGATAAACATTCAACTTAATGGTGAAATGAAAAAAGCAAGGATCAAGACTCTTGAACATCAAACTTAGTTTCTATTTGATTATGTTTAGAGTCTAGAAAAATTAGATGCAGGTTTCCTTCGTTCATACATATTCATAAACTATTCAGACTAAACCGGTGAAAACAACAGAAGTTAGAGAACAAAATAGGCAATAACTTGATCTGGAAGTAGTGGATGAAGTCAAAAGGATGATGTTATGGAGGGGCAAACCAATAATCCTGTTGTCAATGTTAATATTTTTAAAGCTAACTTGGTAGAAACTCAAGTGTCTATAGGAATAAAGATGGAAGATGATGGTGTAGAAAAATTTGAGTATGAAGTAAGTGAATGTGAGGATGAAGATGATGATAGAGATGATAGTGATAAGAAAACAAATGACAAAGATGATGATGATTATTAGGGAGGTGATAGAGGTGTTATTGTAGGTCTATCTAGTTAGTCTAGATCTATTAATTTCTATAGACCAAGTCCAGATGATCTAGAGGATTATCAGCTATTGGATTTTGAAGTTGAGAGACAATACGAGAAAGAGGTTTATACTTTTTAACAACAAATCCCTACTAAAGATTTCTCGAAATGAGTTAGGCCCATTTGATGATCAAGACGAAGAGATCGAGTACACGATAATCTTTAGGATAACTTTAAGAGCTTATTTGAAGACATACAATTAGAAGAATGAGAGATAGCTTCTTCTTTGAAAGTTGAGCCTACTAATGTTTCAGTTGGCCCTTCTAATCAAATTAAGAAGCCAGCTGTGATGCAAATTAGAAAACTAACATTCTAAGCTCCTCCACTTCCATTTGAGAAGCATTTTCTTCGATACTCAAAGTCGGATACATTCAGAACTAGTTTTGAGTTAGGGATATGATGCAAAGTAGAAGTTATATGTTTTGGGAATAAGAGGCGGATTATAAAGTACTTTAGAGTCGAATATAATTTTCATACGTTATGGGTAGTTGATTTGTATGCCATGGGTAAAGTTGTGTTCTTTAACCCTAGTAACTATAGAAAGGCCTAGTGGATCCGGAACATGATATACCATCAAAGCAAATCTAACTTTTAGAACATCAAGACGCCCATGTCTAAATTAATATCATATGAGTTAGATTGATCCAAACACACACGCCCCGATAAAGATACGTTTTCCAAGTTGCTAAAGATTATGAGAAAGATTCTTATCCATGTTCTTGTGCCTCTCAACAATTTATAAAAGTTGATGAGATGGGTATGCGAGAAGGAAAATTAGCATGCAGTGATATAGTACGTTGTTCAAGAATTCAGAATAGTTGATCCAATTGACTTGCTAAAGTTTTGAAAGGATCATTTGATGAGGCTTCAGGCTTGAGGCTTGTCTTATTGAAGCTTATGAATCAGTACATTTCATAGCAGCTCAGTTTAAATCGTTGATCAACAAAGCCCTTGAGAAAAAGATGTACGTCTATAGAGGAGACTACAAGTGCGCAGACGTGGACTTTTAAAGATTTGATTCATCGAACCTAGGGGAAGATTGTAGATATCAAACCAATAGGCTTAGGAAATCAAAATTTGTTATGTGAGAACTTGAAAGATTCCACAAGAACTTGAAGTTGTTACGTGAAACATATAGTATGTTTTCATTTATAATTGAAACACTTGCACATTTATGTTCTTGTAATGCTTATAAAGCAGTAGTAATACAAGGGAAAAGTTAATTTACACTATTGTACATTTGATTTTATGTCTTCTATGAGCTTGATAACCAATCCAATCATCATTCATTCTATGTTTGATGGATTGAGATCGATCTACACATGAAAATTTTGATTCATTCAATGCCAGATTTTCAATTTATCCATTAGAGAACTCATCTATAAGTTGGTGCACACCAAAGCAAGGGCCTACAACATTATCATCTTGTGAATATGAATTCATAGTACTCACTAGAAAATGTCATACACTATGTCTAAAAAGACTATTTATTTATATAACTAAAGCTGGAAAGAAGAAATAAGTAACCATCATGCTTGATATCAATTTAACTAAAACACTAATGAATCAATCTTTCATGCTAAATGTAAGGCCCCGTTCCCGAAGACCTCACAGTTGGTCATTTATAACACTAAACATACATAATATTATACATTTCATAAAACATTACAGCGGAAGTCATTGACAAAAACCATTTATTTTATTAATAATTATTGTTTTTATGCAATACAACATCGTTAAACTGCAAAAGACAACATACTTTGATTGCATTACAAAACAATAATAATAATATGCATGAATGGATGCCAGTCTTGCCCCGCCAAGTAGCCTCCCTGTGTGCCATCCTCAGCAACCATTACCTGCTAACTGAAACTGTATAAAAGTCAGCGTTGCTGAGTGAGTTCTAGTTTTTATGTATTAAAATACTTCATACATTTCATACGTGAAAATACCCTTTTTCCTTATAATACCTTCCTTGCTTTCGCACGTGATCATACATTATACATACAACAAAGTATAACCTTGTTCATCATTCTTTACCATACGTATTCATTTGTTTCGTTCTTTATCCTTTCGTTCGTTTCGTACTTTATCCTTTCATTTGTTTCATACTTTACCTTTATCGTTCATTTCTTACTTTACCTTTATCGTTCGTTTCGTACTTTATCATTATCGTTCGTTTCGTGCTTTATAAAACACACAGTTGAGCTAACAACTCTCAAAGAGTTGTGATCCTCCTTTAAATCTGCTTGCAAGCCTTTTCTTTCTTTCATTATGTTTCACTTTTCATCTTTGTTATCTTTCACTTTTTTATGTTCTGCTTTACGTTCATTCACACATACGTCATACTACGTAAAGTCACAACATAATACTTGCCGTATATTAAAATATAAAATATACATTTTTGAAAATATTGAAAGATAACACATCGTGCACATATGCATAACATACATTCATCATCGCCTCCTACATATTATATGCATAAACCCTCACATATTCATGCTTAGAATAGTCCAAAACAGACCATAAGTCAAACTAGGGTCAAACCCTAAAATTCTGTTTTTCTTAAAATTTCAGAAAATTTTCGAAGTGTTGGGCGCATGGAAACTATTTTGGCGCATGAGGACTGTTTGGGCGTTTCTCTACTATGCAGGTGCATAAGCCTATGCTTAACTGTTTCAACACTTAGGCGCATGAGCCCCTTAGACGTATGGGCACTATTTAGGCGCATGACCCTATACTTAGGCGTGTCAGTCAAATACTTAGGCGCATGATGCACTGTTTAGGCGCATCAACCTATACTTAGAAATTTCTAAGGCATTTTTAGGCGCATGACTACTATTTTGGCGCATCATCATTCACTTAGACTTTTAAGCCTATTTTTCAGGCGTATGTGCCCTATTTGGGCGCATGACCATACTTAAAATCTTCCTAAGGCAATAACTTAGGCGCATGGGCCCTGTTTGGGTGCATGACACCAACATATATGTTTCTAACACATTTTTCTCTCCCAAACATAATCTTAACAAGTTCTAAGACTTACACTACCATTCTAAGCCTTAACTTAGTATGTACAACCACAAAACACTATCATACATGCAATAAAACATACCGTTATACATAGAACTTTTATAAAAACTATTTACATGCATTTTCAGCCCCGAAAACTTTTTAAAATATGTAAAACATGGTGTCTACAAACTCACCTTAGCTGCTTTCAAGTTCAAACTCTTCAACTTGAGCTTTTCAAAAGCTTCTAACACCTATACATGTCCAAGGACAAATAACCGAATGCATTTAAACACATAAGAACATGTATATTTCGGTTACATGGTCAAAAATTCTTAAAAACAAACCCAATTATACTAAAACGTACTTACCTTCGAAGATTTCAGCTTTTTCTTCTTGAACAACCGAGAGAAACTTCAGTTTCTTCTTTCTCTTCTTCTTCTTTGTCCAAAAGCAGATGGGATAGGGTGATATGGAAGGCCATATCTTAAATATTATTATAATATTTAACTTTTGTACCTTTTACCTTACCCCCTTCCTCTTTGTTCCCTTTTTTTTTCTTTCTAGACACTTATTTCTTTTCTTTTGTTCTAGACAAAATTTTCCGGGTGTTACAATAAAAGCAAACATATAGTTAAACATTATAACTGTATCAACTATGCGTTGAATAAGAGCAAATGATAGTAGAACACATGAATGGAGAATTTCAATGAGCTGATATTCTAGCAACGACCCAACCAATGATTAAGTTCAGTTGAAAGGGTGCCAATAAATAGACCGTGTAGCAATCACTTTTGCTCAATCAACTATACTAAATCATTTCCATACATTAGTGGTTTATACATATCTAATTGAATTAACTTGATCAATTTGGGCATTAGTTTTGCATGAGGACATGAAAATAGAGGATTTTAACATTATAGTCACTCCATATTGGAATCCATATATCATTTAAAGATTCTAGCGGGGTCATCGTTCCTTAGTGTCAATCCTGACATGATCATTTGGGGATTTAACATCATAAAATGCTAAACTCATGGGAAGTAACGGGGTCCCTATCAATAAGTATCTATAATTGCGGTTAGAATGCATGGTTGGGGCCTAGGATAGCAACAATCGATCTTGATATGGTTAGATCACACATAAAGATTATGAGATTAGAAGAAGGGGACTACTCGAATAGTGTTCGTATGAATATCTATGAAGGTGGAATTGTGATAGTTTGAAGGTGCAAGAAAATAAAATTTCTTGAAGAGGTTGAATCTTCTGACAGGCCAGGCAAGAAATCTGGAGCCGAGATAAGGTTAACTAAGGTTATGGGGTGCGAGTTCAAAAACAATAATTTTTCATTAAGTGCAACATGTATTCTGTATAGTGTTTCATTTCTTTTTGGAACTTTTAGGGTTTGAGATCTTAATTTAAAAAGTAATATTGTCTTCTTAAAACACAACAAAACATTTCTCTTGAAACAAATCAAAAACACATAAACAATCTAATAAGTGTAAAAGAACAACACAAGCAGGTGCCTATGGTGCAGGCTGGTTCACCAAACCAGGTGGGTTCATAGCCGGTCCAGGTGGGTTCAACTTCTTTTCTTCTCTATCAACAGCAGTGGCAGAAATGTAATACGACACAGCAAACATAGCATGAATGATACAAGCGATGCCACCAATAGACAGATAGCGATGGTGCGAAACTCCACATGAATTTCTTGAATTGGAATTTGCCATGACTCCTGCTACCAGCATGGAGAATCCGAAAACGAATGTGATCCTGGTACAAGTTTTAAAGCATCAAATACTGATTCTGTAAGAAGGCTTAAGAAAGAAGTGAAACGGGGTGGTGCGTACCATGAAAGAACAAGGGAGGCAAAAGCCAACCGCTTATTGTACGAGACATGGTCCAGCTCTTCTACTGACCGTACACAATGGCAGCCACCAAGTAGGTTTGTGATGGCATGAGCAAATGCCAACAGAAGTATTGCTGCAAAACCTAACTTAAAGGCTTTGTAACTTGGATCTCGACACTCAACGATCCACACTGTTAAACTTTCCACCTTTTCAACTCAACAAAAAGTACTAATTAAGAATTTGGGATGTATTTGAGCTAGAGGAGCCAAAAAGGACTGGTTGAAGCTTGCAAACAATTTATTGCATAGATATCATTAATCTTCAAGGGATAAATATACTACATAATTAAGATTATGAAGACAACATATTATGTTTTTACTAGAGTGATTTGGTGAGCCACATGAAAACATTTTAGCTAGTTGACTTCTGATCGGTTACGTGTTACTTGATTGCTTTACATGTTAGCTAGATTTTAAATTCTATAGGTTGAAATTATAATCATGCAAATCGGCTTATCATTTAGTAAATGGTTAAAAATTATAACAATCATACAGCATACCTTATTTTGTGCTACCTCAGCGTGAATGCCAAGGATTCCAGCTATAAGATCAATAAGTATGATAAGGAAACAAACTAAAGGGAGCTTGTATTGACCTGGGTTTTGACCTTTAATCACCATTTTTTATGCTAACAAGGGTTTAAGAAAGAGAAAGTTAAAGGAAAAGATGGGCCTGTTGCAAAGAAACATTGTGGATTTTA
>BJCO01011116.1:0-13795 GCA_018326465.1 Flaveria floridana
AAATGTAAAATCAATAAAATTTGTCAAAGAAGGTGAGAAACCTAAAGTTGAGAAGCAAGATACAAAATCTAGCCCACCCTCTTCCCCACATAAAAGATCTCCTAGACCATTTGAAGGGAGATCATGTTATAGTTATGGAGAACGAGGACATATTTCTCAAAATTGTCCTTACTATCAGACACCAAGAAGGAAAGTTGAAATTTTTCATGATAATAAACCAAGGTATACTAAACCAAGATCGGTTGCCCCTCCCAAACACCAAAGTCAACACAGACAAGCACCTAGTAAAGTTGTGTTAACTGAGGAAACACCTAGGGAGGAAGTTAAAGCAAAGGTTCAAACAATAAACCAGTCATCTGTTTATCACAAACAGGCCTCACACAAAACTAGTTTGTGGAAGGCTAAATCAACAGCTGTGTCTGAAAGTGAGGACAAGCTGAGGAAGAATGTGTCTTCATCTTCCAAAGGACAGTGGGTGGAGTTTGTGATGTGTAATGCCTCTAGGAAACCCAAGCCAGTTAAGGCTTGGGTCCCACTCTTGAACTAATCGTTTCCATTCTTGTGCAGGTTGTCCGCTACAGCTCTACACTAACACCTAGATTATTGATAGTGGGGCATCCAGGCACATGACTGGGAATCTGTCTCTCCTTTTCAATTTTAAACAAATTAAAGGGGGATACGTATCGTTTGCAGGAAATAAAGGAGGTTATATCACAGCTCAAGGTGAAGTGGGAAATGAGAAAGTGAAATTTGATAAGGTCAACTATGTTCAACAACTGGAGAATAATTTACTCTCAGTTTCTTAAATCTGCGACAAGGATTTGATAATAAGAGATGCTACATTCTGAATAAGGATTATGTTATCCCTGAGGAGAAAGTTCTAATGTCAGCTTCAAAATATAACGATCTGTATGTCTTGGATATGTCAAAAGCCTCGACAACTAAGTCTGCTGCTCAGTGTTTCCTGTCCAAAGCCACAGAGAGGGATTCTATTTCTTGGCACAGGAGAATGGGTCATATCAATCCCAGGAAGATGAATCATTTGGTTCAAAATAATCTGGTTAAAGGTGTTACCGTCAAGAACTTTCAGCTTCTAGATTTTTGTGTATCGTGCAAGAAAGGGAAACAGACAAAGAAATCTCATAAATCTAAGAAAGTTAACTCTATTAAGATTCCACTGGAGCTATTACATATGGATCTGTTTGGCCCTATCAGTAATAAAAGCATTACAGGAGATTGGTACTGTTTTGTGGTCAATGATGACTACTCACAATTTTCCTAGGTTATGTTTCTTAAAGCCAAGTCAGAGACGTTTGAATCATTCAAACATTTAGTTACTACTCTGGAGTCTCTGTATAAGTTGAAAGTGAGGAAAATACGTTCAGACAACGGGACAGAATTCAAGAATCAATGGATGGAGGCATTCTTCCGAGAGAAAGGGATTGTTCATCAATTCTCTTCTGCTTACACTCCACAGATGAATGGAGTTGCTGAACGCAAGAATCGAAGCTTGATTGAAACTACGAGGACAATGTTGGTAGATTTGAAGCTACCAATTCAATTCTAGAACGAAGCAGTGGCTAATGCATGCTACACACTCAATCGGGTCTTAGTGGTTAAACATCATGGTAAAATTTGTTATGGGTTGCTCCAAAAGCATAAACCGAATCTGGAGTATCTAGAACCATTTGGAGCTCCTTGCATGCTGTTAAAGAAGACTTATACTGGAAAGTTTAGTGAGAAGGCAGAGGAAGGCATCTTTCTGGGATACAATATACCAGACAAACGGGTTTATAACAACACAACTGGTCAAGTTGAAGTGTGGTGCGATGTCGATGTTCAAAGATACACCACACCCCTTGCCGGAAAAGGTCCATCATTCTTCTTTGATTATGATGGATTTTTAAAGTCCTTCAATCTTCCTCCTGCATCTTCCGATGATGACGTGGCAGCTCAAATGATGTATGACATTTTGAACACTCCTAATCTAGACTCAAGTGCTTTTGGGTTGTCAGGGGCATATCTAGAGGGAAGTGATAATTCCTCAGATGATGAGGAGATTGAAAATGAAAATATGAGCAATGAGGAAACTGTCAGCCCAGATGAAAGTACACCAGTCACAGATGAACCAGTGATTCCTAACCTTGATAAAGAAGTGGTTGTTCCTACAACTCCAGTGACAAGGATTAGTGTTAATCATCCCCCAGACAACATCATAGGGGACCTTCTCTCAGGTGTTCAGACAAGAAATCAGCTCTACATACTGACTACGCTACAGTGATGTAAAAGTGATACATACATGATGGGGCATATAGCCCAAGTATGTAAGTGATGCCTTGAAAGATGAGGCATGGGTAAATGCGATGCAAGAAGAACTTTTGCAGTTTAAGAAGCTCGGAGTTTGGACACTAGTGGACAAACCCAAGGGTGCAAAGGTCATTGGCACAAAATGGGTTCTTCGTTGCAAGAAATATGATCAGGGGGTCATCATTAGAAACAAGGCACGGTTAGTAGTTCAAGGGTTTAGACAAGTTGAAAGCGTGGACTACAATGAGGTATTTGCACCAGTGGCTATGATGGAAGCAATTAGGATATTCCTAGCCTATGTATCCTACATGAAAATCAAGGTGTATCAATTGGATGTGAAAAGTGCATTTCTACATGGTGAAATCCGTGAGACAGTATACGTCAGTCAGCAAGAAGGTTTCAAAAATCCTTATCATCGAGACGGGGTTTATAAATTGGACAAGGCTTTGTATGGGCTACATCAAGCCCCTCGAGCCTGGTATGAGAAGCTCTCGACACACCTGTTGAAACATGGGTTTCGAAGGGGAGTAATTGACTACATGTTATTCATCAGAGCAAAGGATGGTGATTTGCTACTGGTTCAGATATACGTGGATGACATAATCTTCGGTTCCAAAAATGAAGCTTTGTGTAAAGAATTTGTATCGATGATGAAAGCTGAATTTGAAATGAGTGTCGTGGGAGAGATGAAGTTCTTTCTGGGATTACAGGTGGATCAGACACCCGATGGAATATTTCTACATCAGACCAAATACGTGGGGGACATTCTGAAGCAGTTTGATATGGAAAATGTAACAATTACTGGTACCCCTCTTGCCATGAACCACGATGTGGCACCTGATGAAAATGGGGATTTAGTAGATGCCACCATGTATCGTGGAATGATCGGATCTCTAATGTATCTCACAGCTTCTCGTCCTGATATCATGTACGCCACGTGTTTATGTTCCCGATATCAGTCAAAGCCAAAAGTAAATCATCTAATTGGGGTGAAACGGATCCTTCGTTATCTGAAGGGTACTCTAACACTCGGGTTGTGGTATCCTCATGATGATGACTTTGAACTTACAGCTTACAGTGACTCAGACTATGGTGGATGCAAGATGAACTACAAGTCCACATCTGCGGGGTGTCAATTTTTTGGAAGGCGTTTAGTCACCTGGCAATGTAAGAAGCAGACGTCTGTTGCTGTGTCAACATGTGAAGCTGAATATGTTGTTGCTGCAAGTTGCTACTCTTAAATCATCTGGATTCAATAGCAAATGCGGGACTATGGTTTGCAATTTACTAACACCCCTATCTTTGTTGATAATTCCGTTGCCATAGTTGTAACTAAAAATCCGGTACAACATCCTTAAACCAAACACATCGGCATTAAATATCACTTCATACGTGACTGTTTTGAAAAGCATTTAATCGATGTAATTGAAATTAACACGGATTTTTAGTGCGCCGACCTCTATACAAAAGCTTTTGATAAACCGAGATTTTACTATCTACTAGAGGTCAATGGCGTAAAGAAGAAAGAGGATGTGATTCTGAAGGAGTCAAGTTCATAGTCCGTCCATATGTTTCTTTGTTTAAATTTTTCTGTCAATTTTTATTTTATTTTATTTTTTTCTTTCCTGTCTTAAAATATCAAAAACACAAAAAGTTTTCTGTTTTAGCATTTTTAGGGGGAGAATAGTTTTAGTTTCAGTAGTTAGTATTTAGTTACTTTAAAAAAAGAAAAAAACAAGAAAAAGGGGGGCGAGCAGGTAAGCTGAAAAGTAACAAAATCAAATCTGAGAAATTGATTCCGTACAATGGAAAATGATAGTACACAGGCATCTTATCATTTGGGACACCAAAGAAATGAAAGTCAAAGAAAAATTATAAGTCTGAGAAGTGAAAGCCTAATAAGTTGAAAAATGATAGTAAGCTAGTATGTTACTACAGTTACATGGAGAAAGTAGATCTAGGGGTTGCAAGTCTATTATTTGATGTGTCGGTAGATTCAACACAATAGATTAGTAGACATCATTGGTAAATCACACAAATTAAATCACTCAACAGGTTGTGGGTTCTCATCTTATCCCTGGTCTGCACAATCAATAATAAATCTCCAATAAGGGGTGAAGAGCAAAGAGAAAGCCACAAATGTGTGCGAATAGCCAAAACTATGAGCAAAGCACATCACAAATATGAAACGCAATCAAGTTAATGATAGATGTCGTTGTTGTGTTAAATAAAATTGCTCTAACAAGAAGATAGGTTGTGTGTCTCTCTGATGTGCGATGGCACTAACCTGAGGATAAGCATAACTATATATTCTAAGAATTCATTGTTGTTTGCGCCTCTCTGTTGTGCGATGGCACTGACCTGAGGCTTAGAATCTCTTTGAAAGCTCTTAGAATAGTTTCTTCTTGACAAAAACCCATAGACCGCTCAAAAATCTCCTGAGGAAGGTTGATTACCATATAAGCGTGGGATCTGCAAATGCCTGTTGACTTAATACACCTAAATAATCACCAATGTGTGTCAAAAATCTGTGTATGGATTTATGTGGATAAATATACTGACAATCATCGTGGTTGCATCTCCTGATGGTCAAAATCAATATGTGCTACAAAATAGCTCTAGCATGATTTCATGTTAGTGCCTTTGACTCTTAGATGAAAGAGATTAAGTGTAATGTATATTTAATTCTCCCGTTATTGATATAAATATAAGAGGTCCCAAATGATTATGTTTTATGCCTGTCTGATTCCATATGAATCTTTCTAGAAATGATGAAAATGTTTGAAGTTGTTCTTCTCATGGGGAGAAATCTTTTAAGTGATGTTTAAAAGTTTTCAACTCTCCTCAAATGAAAAACACAAAAATATGTCTTAATTTAGTTTATTTAAAGTTTTTCATGTTTTAGTTGTTTATGAGTCGCTGTCGGACTATGTAACAAGACTAAACTCTGTGAATGTCATAAAATGAACCAAACGTTAACTATGACAAGCTTGTTTCTGAAAGATAAAAGGATCACGTCTGAGGTGATCAAATGGTTTTCATTTAAAAGGATCACATCTAAGGTGATCAAATGGTTTTCATTTAAAAGGATCACGTCTGAGGTGATCAAATGGTTTTCAATTAAAAGGATCACGTCTGAGGTGATCAAAAAGTTTTTCAATTAAAAGGATCATGTCTGAGATGATCAGTGGTCATAACGTCATTTATCAAAAAATAAGTATGTGAAATAGTGGGCCAAACGAAGTCAAATCCATAAGTATGGCCCAATCGCATAATTGGACCATAAGTATGAGTCAATAGCACGATTGGACCATAAGTATGAGTCAATCGCACGATTGAACCATAAGTATGGGCCAATCACACGATTGGACCACAAGTAGGTCTTAGTTGCATGACTGGACCATGAGGATGTCCGAGTCACACGATTGGCATTCTCAGTATGAACCAATCGTACGATTGGTCGAATGCGTGTAGGTCATTCGTACGACTGAACTTCAGTCGCACGTATGAACCATGCGTATGGGTCCAATCGCACGACTGAAACTCATAAAAGTATAAAAGGAGGTCAGTCCGTTGTAGCCCTACACTTTATTTCAAATTATCTCAAATGCCTGGCTACATAGAGGACCCCTTTTCGAATTTTTCTTTGCGAACGTACCTAATTTCTTGTTGCTAACGGATATATATTCATCTACAGGTACAGTGAAGATGAAATCAAGGCACATGATAACGTTAAATCAATCCAAAGTGTCCGAATGACTTAAGACTTGAACCGAATCAAATAACCCTAAAATTGGACATCTAAATGGACTTAAACATCTACTTAAAATATCATAGGTGTTACAACGGGTCTTTACGCGTCTAATGAATCTAATCTTGATGTGAAAATGACTGTTTTGACAAAGATTCAAAATCTTGGACTCGCACAGTATGCATGCGACAGGACATACTGATGAACTTCAGTTGCACGATTGAGCCAGACGCATGATTCAATCACACAATTGAATCAATCGGTGACTCAGTCACACGACTTACTCAACCGCATGTCATGGCACACGACTAAGCTCAGTCGGAGGCTCAATCGTCGACTAAGTTCAGTCGTATGGTTCAATTGTGCGATTGAACCAATCTAATATTATCTATTCAAACTCAAATGTTTTGTATAGTGAACGGGTCTAACATGTTTGTTGCTTGTGTTGCAGTGAAATGGCTGATAGATGGACTATGAGCACTAAGCACAACATCTGTGCTTATCTCAACACGACTTCCAGGAATGCTTCAGATTTTGTTGGGATTATCGAGTTCTTACGACGATCTAGGATATACCGTGCTATATCTACTCCTTGCACACCTTACCGCTTACTACAGCAGGCATTCTGGGATAATGCTGTTTTTGACCGATCTATCGAGCCATTTAGGATTTGGAGCTCTATTTTTGGAGAGGATATAGACATCGGGGAGGATGACTTAAGGAGAGTTTTGGATTTAGGTGATGACACTGACTATCCCACCAAGCTACATCCCATGACTGTGAGGGGATGCTTTCTACGTATTAAGTACGCCGGTGACATTAATGTCGGCGTGCTTAACAAGAGCAACATGTGCCCACCCTTCAAATATCTGGCACATGTGATTCTTAAGTGCATAGCCTCACAACGTGGTGGTTTCAACGAGATAAGCGACCAGATTCAGAATGCGTTTGTTGCGTTAGTGCTCAACCACCCGTTCAGCTTCTCCAAGATGTTCTTCAATTACATGAGGGAGAACATCGAGGACAAGGGTAAGGATGGATTCTGCATGTATCCCCGGTTTCTACAGTTGATCCTCAACGAGTAGCTACCAAACCTACCCAAGCTTAAGGATGATGAGGTGTCATTGGAGGTGATGGATGACACCACTTTAGGCAGGATGAAGGTGTACAGGGGAAAGCAGGTCAAGCCCCCAGTGAGGAGGTTATTCGATCATCCGGCTAACGTCGCAAATGTCACGCCAGCTAGGAAGAAGTGGCGCCATGATGATAGCGACTCCGATGTTGAGCATGTTATGATTCCGGATGATGACGATGATGATGATGATGATGACCAGGATCATGGTCAAGGTGGTGGAGATGAGGGATCAAATCAATCCAGAGCCACCGACACGTCTACTATTCCACCACCACCTCAGCAGAGTAGTTCTTCAGCTCCTGGTGGATCTGAGCAAGCTGCCATCCACCAGGACTTCCTGATTAGTAAGGACATCAGGAATTTAGACCTGGATGAAGAAGAGGATGGATCGGAGGAGGAGCCTCTTGTGAGGCAGGTTGGCAGCAAGTGGGTAGCCACCGAGAAAGGAAAGGAGATGGTTGGTACCCACAAGGATAGGTCAAAGGGTGTCGATACTGAAGAGAGTGATCCATCTTATACACCCGACCAGCCCATCAGCCCAGGGGGAGCCCCGATTGCTAAGGGGTCTAGGAGGAAGAGAATGGCCCAACCCCATGGCAGGAAGAGGAAAAGACAAAAGATCATCCTGTTGAGCTCTTCCACCACCACCACCACCACAGCTACCACCACCACAGCTACCACCACCATAGCTACCACCGCCACAACCACCACCGCCACAGCCACCACCACAAACATACCCACCACCACACTCATATCTTCCTCACCCTCTATACCTAAAACCGCCCCTCCACAATCCATTCCTATTCCTACACCCATTTACACCACATCCATAACTACCCCAATCATTCCCCAAGCCGGAACATCCACCCAATTCCCACCTCTACAGGGCAATACTCTACCCACTGTTGGGTTAGAGGAACAGCTGGCAAGCCTTAACAGGCTAGTGCTTAAGCTGTTAGCGACGGATGATCTTAGGGCCAACCAAATGAACCAGCTGATGGCAGTCAACGCCGCACAGGGCAAGCAAATTGCCAAGCTCACTGAGCAGAACGAAGCTCATGAGAGAGCTTTAGTTCGAGCTTATAAGGCCCTACAGGCTCAAAATGAGCTAGTGCTGGCATCCGCCAAGAGGATTGAGGGGTTAGAAAAGAAGAACAAGAAGATATTGTTAAGGCTAAAGGGAAAGAAGCATGAGCCTCTGAAGATAAAGGGAGATGGTAGTGGTGATGGAGATGCCGATGACAATTCCAGTGATGATGAATCCGAGGATGAAGGTGATGAGGAGGAAGCTAGTGATAGTATAGAGGAGAAAAAGAAGGATGATGATGAGGAGGATGAACCTGAAAGTGATGCTAAAGCATCAACCTCAACTCAATCAGCGAGGGAGAGGCGCACTAAGAAGAATCAAGATCAAGGAACCTCGTCCTCAGCTCCTCAAGCTGATGAACCTAAAGTTCAAGAGAAAAGTAATGATTAAGATAGTTTATGTACTTTGAAACTTTTTGTAATTGAACTTTGTATTACATTAATGTAAATAATGATAATTTATGTCTAATGTCTTGATTATTCTTTAATGTGTGATTTGTTGATTGTTTAATCAAACAGATGAAACTCAACAGGCCGATGAGTACGATGTCACTCCCGTTCAGCAAATCAAGACTCAACTTACAATGATTCTTGATTTGCAAGGGATTGTCAGACGGTCTGTGAGTTACACTCCAGAAGAGGGGAGATCATCCATGATCTATCAGATGAATAGCTCGCAGAGATGTTCAGACTGAACCCGGATGACATAGTCAAAGATGCTCCTGAAGTGGATGTTGTTAGTGATGAGGAGCTGCAAGGAGTGGATGAGATAGAGATTAAGGATGTCACGTCAGATCATTATCCTCAGTACACTGACTTTGATGGCAATGTTATCCCTGACTTGGGTGAGACATTTTTCAGTGATACATTCGACAAGTTAGATGAGAAAGCGACTTAGAAAGAAGAGGCAGAAGGTAAAGCTCAAGCTGCAGATGCTGATGTAGAACTAAAGAAAGCTGAATAGCCTGCATGTTTAGCAGAGATGAAACCTCAGAGAGAACCTCCAAAGCAAAATGCCTACACCAAGCTGTACAAAGTTAAGAGACATCAGAAAGTGTCAGGCAAGATTATCAGTTGGGTGTATTTTGAGGACTTAGATGTATTTGCAGTGAAAAGAGAGAAAGGGATTGAGTACTTCAGATATCCACATGATCTGAAGACTCTTTCGGGATTTGAGTTAAACAGACTAGCATGCCTAGATCTGCTATATGCCAACCCAAGGAAAATGTCTGGATGGTTTGAGATGGCATTAAAGAAGGAATATCACACTAGATGGGTCAACTTCAAACCTTAACAACCAAGGAGGTTTCTTCATAAGACTGTGGTTGACTCGATCTTGGGAAGAAGGAAGGTGGTATTGAAGTGGAGACCTCCGAAGACAATGTCAAAGATTCCTTTGAGGGAGATGCCACAGGATTTCACACCTCACTTCAAGTGGTGGTATTATGATTGGAGGAAGGGGGAAGCTGTTATAGTTTTGAACAAAGATGGAAAGATTGAGACTATCAGGGTATTCGACCCAATGTGACTTACCAACTTGTTAGCAGACGATGTTTATACGTTATACAAGTGGCCACTATTCTATGATACTTAAGACGTTGTACAAGCTCTCTAGTTCCAACATGTCATACGACTCTGTTTTGCATTTGAGATACATGATGGAGTCACTAAAGAGGAGAAGTACAAGATGTTTCAAGAACATGTGAAGAGTGTTAGACAATAGGGTAAACTAGGTCCAAGGGGAGTTTGTTGATACACGATGTCCCTAGTTTATGTACTTAATGTCTATGTCTTTCATTTCTTACACATGTGTAATACAAGAACTTAATGTAATGAGATATATGGGTTTGAATGTTTATTTACTGTTGTTTATATCATATTCTTATAGTATTTACTATTACACAGATGAATGAACATTATATATAGGTTTGAGGTTGTTGTGCATAGTTCTAAGTCAATAATGATTTAGAATTGTGCTCGACTTAGTCTTGTGGTATTCATGCTAATGGACCATACTCATGGACCAGACGCACGAATGGACCAAACTTATGGACCAGTTGCACGACTGTACCAGGTGACTAGATCAGTCGTATGACTAAGACATAAGATTGACTCAGTCACATGACTGAACCTTCAGTCGTGCGTATGAATCAAAAGCATGAGTCAGTTGCACGACTGTACCATGCTTATGGCTCAGTCGTATGACTGAATACTGAAAACCTATAAATACCATATAATTCGTGAAAAAAGAAAACACTTCGAATAGTATCATACCCTAGCCGTCCAGAGTGTCCCAGTTCGTGCATCCAACTTCAAAGTTCGTTCCTGATCAATTTCAACTCGTTCTTAACGTTTGCTTAATCATTAGATCGGTCAGGTTGTCGTTCTCACTGATCGGATTGCCAATCAAATAGAATTTCGCGCTATTTGATCTGGTTTCACGTTGAATCAGTTAGTACTCCGTACGAAAACGGTCCTAACAACCTAAATATTCATATTACGTACTTTTCCAGTTTCAAATCTTTATTCGTTTTAGTTGTTGCTTGTGCTTCTTTTATTTTATAAATAATTTTGCTAATTTATTTTTTATTTATTAATAGCTAGTTAAAAACATTTATTTAATTAGATTAGGACTCGTTTAAGGTTAATTACCAAGAGCCGCTCATAGTGTGATGATGAAGGTGTGTTCAGTTTTTGGTTTTCCTCGTTAAGTTGGACACATACTTCTTCCCAATCAAACTCTTAATGATAACGGTACTCTTACGTATACCCTTTCTAATTCACTACTTCCTATTCAGATATCTCCAAGCCCTACCTACAAGCTTTGTTCATGCTATTCTTTCACTCCATGGAAAAATTGATTGTTATGCTATTGTAATTATTGGTTCACCATCATAATTGGATACTAATTTGCAAGGAACATATTTAGGATTCATTACTGTTGCCAATCCCATTTTTTCCAACAATGTTAAGTTGATTGTTCCACTTAGTGAAGGTCTTTGTGAATCTTCTTCTTGGACCCATCTTTTACATTATTAATCAAGTGATGTAGATTTCTAAACCTCCTATTGGGGTGTTTTGGTTTGCACTACTTTTTCAAGTTGATCAATATAACAATTATACATGAGATATTAATTAGGTAGATTAATAAAACCAGAACTGATAAAGTGGTGCTTGGGTTTCAAATAGGGGATAAACGTCTTCAATTCGTTGGAAAGGAGGTATAACACCTTTGATGTTAACGGGCCCTCTCCATGTTCTATTTATAAACTAGATGTGAATATTTTTCTAACAAATCTCTGCAAGTATGAAGGATAGAGCAAATGTTTGTGTACGAGAATGGAAACCTAAACTCGATGGACACGCTTGGGCAGTTGTTGGTCAACATGGTCTGAAGGCCTTGTATGACACTTATTGTGAATCTAAGGCTACAAAAGAAAGAACTGTCTAAACTAAATGAAAGGTTTACTTGCGTAATATTTTTTCTAATTGAAAATAATGTTCTATAGAGCGATGTCTTCTTCATCCGATGTAATTTATGAAGTTTTTAGTATTATGATTTTTTTACAAAAAGTACATGCTCAAAGTAAGTTAACATCTGCATCAACTATAACTACCAAAGAAAATCATTAGTTAATCCACATCGATCAAGTGCAAAGAGGGTCATATCCTTTAGATGCTTCCACAACTTGAATATGTTTATTGAATTCAAAGGTCTTTTATTTTTCACATTGTCACATATATATACTACACACATATTTACATATGTAGATTTTGTTGGATATAGGGTTTCACCTTACATATATACCTTGTAGGGGCGTTTGATGTCAAGTTCATGGCAGATTTAAAAACTCATGAAGTTTATGCTAAATTCATGTTGAGTCCACTTGACAACAATATCACCTTTGAAAATTTTGAATATGAAAAAATAAGTAGGTAGAAACACGTATCATTTTCATTGCTTTGGATAAACCCTAATCTTTTGCAAACAGATGCTACAACTACTAGTGGAGTACTCTGTAGAAACCTAGAGATGGAGTTTTGTCGTGAAAATAGTGGATGTGTTTTGGAGCATTCACGGTAAACTTCTTATATTATTGTGAGTATATTCCTATATTATTAAGAATAGTTGTGAGTGGTTATCGGTGTAGGAGAAAAAACATGTTACTTATCTGCATATTTGGGGGAAAATTGTTCACCCCTATAATTTTTTCAATATTTTTTAAAGTGGTTGTGAGCGCGGAGAGAAAAAATATAATGATAAATGTATAAAATATCTTATTAATTAAAAATAAAAAATAAAATGTAAATTTTTAGTTTAATTATAAGTATGTGGATGTAAAATCTAATATTAATGCTTTTAGAAGTCAACTTATATATTTATATAAAGACATAAATACAAAACCTAATGTGCCTTTCAAAAAAAAACCTAATCTGAATGCTTTTAGAAGTCAACCGATGCATATAATAACAAAGTTTTGAGGTGAGTTTCGAAAATAACAAAAATCTTGAAAATGACAAATAAAAGCCTTGGAAATGAAAAAATTAAAAATACCTTAAAAAATTAATTTAGGGTCCTAATAAATAGACACCGAGAATGATAAATCGATATCCACCTATACGCCGTGTAGGGTCCATACATAGCCCATGCCCGGCATATAGGTCTCGATCATTAATGCACCATTAATTCCCAACATTCCACATCACATCAGTGGTTTTATACGAGGCGTATAGGTCCATACGCCACGTATAGGCATGTGGTGTATACGACAAGTGGGTAGGGTCCACGACTGCTTAACCGACAGCTATACTTGGCGTATGGGTCCATACGCTGCGTATAGTTGTCGGTGAAGCAGTCTGGACCTACCCACTTGTCGTATACGCCACAACCTATACGTGGCATATGGACCTATACGCCTCGTATGGGTCCATTTTTGTTTGTATATAAAGGTAGGCAATGCAAATGCATTCGCTCGTCTCAAAAACATAAAGGTTTGAAATCTCAAATTCATTCGTTCGTGAGTGATGGTTCGATTTAAGATCGCAAAAAATTTGGGTTATGTGGTTCAACATTTTCTTCTCGCAAATAATTTACTCGGTATTATTATACATTCTTACTTCAGTAAGTATTTACATACATATATACGTATATCTGAATTGGATTCTTAAGAATTATTTCAACTGACTCGGGTTCCATCGGTGTTAGTCGATTACGGTTAAGCAGAATAATTTTCAAGATTTTTATCATAACCGACTAATACTGTGGAACCTGAGTTAGTTGAAATGATTATTAAGTAATCAAGACATTTATGTGTACGTAAGTATGTATATAAATAAAGCAAGAGTTATAGTTTACCAAAAAATTATTTTGAAGAAATAGTTGGTCCGAGTAACCCTATTTTCTTTCTAAGTCATGCGCGTGAACAATGCTCATGTGCCTGAACAGTGCTCATGCGCCTAATTCTGGGCGCATGAAAACTATACGTGGCGTTGTGGGTCCATACGCCACGTATAGT
>BJCO01011216.1:0-12817 GCA_018326465.1 Flaveria floridana
CAAACAAACAAACAAACAAACATACCCAGTATATCCCACTCAAGAGCAGGGTCTGGGAGGGGTAGGTGGTAGCGAGTCTTTCCTCTATCTTGAGAGATAGAGAGACCGCTTCCAAAGAGACCCCCGACTCGAGAACGATCGCAAGCATATTATATAGCATACAAATCAGGCAATAACATACAGGGCTACCATCTAAATCCCATAGAAGACATACCTAAATCCTCTCCTAGACGTCCTTAACCTTAATCCTGCATCTTCACGTATTTTTATCATGGATCATGTCCTCAGAGGTGCAACTCTAAGCAGAACATCCTGTTTAATCTTCTCTTCCCAACACATTTTGGGTCTGCCTATATTCCTCTGCCCCTCGATATATAGGTTCTCCATTGCTCTAACCGGTAATGTCGTATGTCTTCTTTCACATGCCCAAACCATCTTAATCTCCCTTCCCTAAAATCTTCTCAAATTGATAATTAGTCAGCCTGATTCGAGATGAATAAAAGTACAAAGCAAACACAATAATTCAAAAGCTAATCTAAACATCAATCTAGAAACTTTAAAATAAAGCTACTTACAAGGGAAAATAACTACTCTTGATTGCCCCACTTAGCCACTACTTGCATAATGCTTTTTATCACGGGACTACCCATTAGTAAGTGGGTCTGTTTCCGGGGTCCAGCTGGGCAGATTCGGTTCAAACCAAAAAACTCGTTAACTATTCTGGAGCTTAATGGTAATCAAACTTTACCATTAAATTACAACCTTGAAACTTGATTTCATTGGTCTTTCTCGTCTTTATCTCTCATTCACAAAGGGTTCTGCGTTGGATCCGAGATCCTTTACTATCCAGTGGATTCAAGGTAAGGTGTTTTACCAAAATATGATTTGACCACTTAAATTATATTGCGCCATAAGTCATACTGTCAATTGACGACAGGACAGGAGGGCAATATAAAGAAGAGAGAAGACGGAAATATAGATTAGGTATATCCGCGCGTCAAGTTTTAAGTTAATAAATACAACATTTATATATCTAGTATTCAATATTCAAGTAAATTAGAATTTCAATACCGTTATACACTATAATATAAGAAACTGAATAAGTTTTGATATTCTAAAAAAATCCTAAAGAAGAGTAAGCCTAAATGGTATAATACTGTTTCTAGGACTGTTTTATCAATTCTGTTCTGGTTGCATCTCTTAAAATCAGTACAGTTTAAATTTTTGTTTCACCTATCTCATAGATTCCAGTCAAAGATTCATATAATCAAAATTCCATCATTGCTAGATCTATAGGATTTTCTTTGATAGATAGTGAGCCAGCCAAAATGGTATTTCGTTTTTTTTTTTAGTTTTAGAATTCGATATGGATGAATATAAAAACTGACAATTTCAAAATAATCTAGGATAGACACAATGTCCACAATACCTGGATTTAATCAGATACAATTTGAAGGATTTTGTAGGTTCATTGATCAGGGTTTGGCAGAAGAGCTTTCTAAGTTTCCAATGATCGTTCTAATCATGTTTGTGGGGTTAAATGTTCACGGGTCAAAAGTTGATCAAATGGGTCATGGGTCAGAAAATTGGATCTGCCCAAAATCAATTTTTGGAATTAATAATTTAACATTAGGCAATCAAATATAATAAAGTAGTCAAAGCATAATTTAAGCTATCAGTTATGATTCTCTTTTATGATTAGGAGTTATTTTCTTCCTTATAAATAGATGGTAGGAATAAGATGCAAAGTGTACCAAAAGTATTTCCTTTGTTCTACTTAATAAAATTATGTGAGTGTGTTTTTACCAATTGTTATTATGCAATTGTCTAACAATTGGTATCAGAGCGGTGCGAGATCGAAAACCTGTGACAGGGAAAGAAAAGTCACTACACCAAAAGGTTGAATAGCGGAACATCAACTTGATTCAATTCTGATCAGCCCCTGATCAAAATTAAAGTGCAGCCCTAATCCCATCGATCAGTAACCAGACTTTGTCCTTCTTCGTAGCCTAGGAAAAGAACGGAATAGCCAGGTTAGGCTTGTTCTTTTGGCAGGGAATTCCGACAGAAGTGCAGAAGAAACAGACGGGAAGAAGCCTGTAGATCCAGTCTTGTTTGGAGGGTGAAAGAAAACAGCAAAAGCTGGTGGCTTTGTTTTCTTGGTCGGTGGAAGAAGGCTGTTGGAGTAGGGTTTGTTCTACAATGGTTGGGGCTGTCCAAAACAGAAAAAATGGCTATGATACCAGCAAAGGAAGGAGGTTCGATGTCTTATCAGTGTCCGATTTTGACGTCAACAAACTATCCGGTGTGGGCAATTAAAGTGAAGGCCATTATGGATCCAAATGGAATATGGGAGGCCATAGAACCACCAAGAGGTACTAATGTTGATCCAAAAAAGTCCAAGATGGCTCTTGCCTACTTGTTTCAAGTCATCCCAGAAGAGCTTATTTTACAAATGGCATCTCATACGGATGCAGAAAAAGTTTGGGAAGGACTGAAAACAAGATTTTTGGGGGTGGATCGAGTAAGAACGGCTAGGCTTTCAACATTGAGGAAGGAAATCGAAAGCTTGCACATGAAGGATGATAACTTGGTAGATGCTTTTGCAAGCAAACTGAGTGGGCTAGCCTCAAAAGCAAGGAGTCTCGGGTCAGACATTGAAGAGAAGGTTTTGGTGAGACGGTTGCTTGATGCTATGCCCAAGTCATTCCTTCAAATCGTAGCCTCAATAGAGCAATGCTTTGATCTTGACAATATGTCGTTTGATGAAGCTGTTGGAAGGTTGAGGGCCTATGAAGAACGCATTAAAGGACTCAACAAAGAAGAAGAAACTCAAGGGAGGCTAATGTTTTCTAAAAGGGAGAAAGACAAAAAGCATGGATATGAGCAATGTGGTTATGGAAGTTCAAACCGGGATGACTTTGGGAGTGGCCTAGGAAGAGGTCGGGGTCCCGGAAAAGGTCAAGGTGGTGAACGGTTCCAACGGAATAAAAGCCACGTTAGACGCTACAGGTGTGGTGAGCTTGGACATTTTCTAAATGAATGTCCAAAGTGGGAGAAAAAGGAGGCTAACTTAGCACAATATATGGATGATGAACCAACGTTGCTATGAACAATGAAGTGCACAAACCATAATTAGGGGGGTGAATGATAGTTCAAATCATGTTTGTGGGGTTAAATGTTCACCGGTCAAAAGTTGATCAAATGGGTCATGGGTCAGAAAACTGGATCCGCCCAAAATCTATTTTTGGAATTAATAATTTAATATTAGGCAATCAAATATAATAAAGTAGTTAAAGCATAAATCAAGCAATGCTTGATTTAAGCTATCAGTTATGATTCTCTTTTATGATTAGGAGTTATTTTCTTCCTTATAAATAGATGGTAGGAATAAGATGCAAAGTGTACTACAAGTATTTCCTTTGTTCTACTTGATAAAATTATGTGAGTGTGTTTTTACCAATTGTTATTATGCCAATTGTCTAGCATCCAAAAATCGAAGATACAAATAAAAAAATTAACTTTGAATTATTTTTGGAAAGATATCAATTGCTAGAACCCCTGATAAAGGAAAGAGATGTTGTGTATGAATCACTCACATATTCTTCTGAATTATATGTATTCGCAAGACTCATTTGGAAAAACGATAGGCGTAGATATATCCAAGAACAAACAATTTTGATAGGAAAGATCCCTCTAATGACTTCTTTAGGAGCTTTTATAGTAAATGGAATCTATAGAGTTGTGATCAATCAAATATTGCAAAGTCCCGGTGTTTATTTCCAGTCAGAATTAAACAATAACGGAATTTCGGTCTATACCGACACCATAATATCAAATTGGGGAGGAAGATTAGAATTAGAAATTGACAGAAAAGTAAGGATATAGGTTCGTGTGAGTAGGCAACAAAAACTATCTATTCTAGTCCTATTATCAGCAATGGGGTTAAATATAAGAGAAATTCTAGAGAATGTTTACTATCCTGAACTATTTTTGTCTTTTCTGAATGATAAAAAATAGGGTCAAAAGAAAATGCTATTTTGGAACTTTATCAACAATTTGCTTGTGTAGAGGGAGATCCGGTATTTTTTGAACCCTTATCTATGGGTTTACAAAAAAAATTCTTTCAACAAAGATGTGAATTGGGAGGGATTGGTCGTCAAAATATGAATCGGAGACTCAACCTTGATATACCCAATAACAATACATTTTGTTATCACGAGATATATTAGCAGCCGCTGATCGTTTGATTCGAATCAAATTTGGAATGGGTACACTTGACGATATGAATCATTTGCAAAATAAACGTATTCGTTCTGTAGCTGATCTTTTACAAGAGCAAATTGGATTGGCCTTGGTTTGTTTAGGAAGGAAATACGGCTCGAGGAAACATATATGCATCACTTAAACATAACTGGACACCAACTCCTTAGAACTTGGTAAATTCAACTCCCTTAACAGATACTTATAAATCTTTTTTCCATTTGCACCCATTATCTCAAGTTTTGGATCGAACTAATCCATTGACACAAATAGTTCATGGGAGAAAATTGAGTTATTTGGGCCCGGGGGGATTGACTGCGCGAACTGCTACTTTTCCAATACGAGATATTCATCCTAGTCACTATGGGCGTATTTGCCCAATTGACACGTCTGAAGGAATCAATGTTTGACTTATTGGATCCTTAGCAATTCATGAGAGGGTTGGCCGTTTTGGGTCTCTGGAAAATCCGTTGTATGGGAACAGGTTCATCTTCGAAGTATTTTTTCCTTCCAATATTTTTCTATTGGAGCTTCCCTCATTCCTTTTATCGAGCATAATGATGCGAATCGGGCTTTAATGAGTTCTAATATGCTACGCCAAGCAGTCCCTCTTTCTCAGTCGGAGAAGTGCATTGTTGGAACTGGATTGGAAGGCCAAGCGGCTCTAGATTCAGGGGCTCTTGCTATAGTCGAACAAGAAGGAAGATTTTTTATACTGATACTGACAAGATCCTTTTATCAGATGATGGAGATACTCTAAGGATTTCATTAGAAATGTATCAACGTTCCAACAAAAATACTTGTATGCATAAAAAACCCCAGGTTCGGCGGGGTAAATGCATTAAAAAGGGACAAATTTTAGCCTATGGTGCTGCTACAGTTGGCGGCGAACTCGCTTTGGGAAAAAACGTATTAGTAGCTTATATGCCATGGGAAGGTTACAATTTTGAAGATGCAGTACTCATTAGCGAGCGCTTAGTATATGAAGATATTTATACTTCTTTTCACATACGTAAATATGATATTCATATTAACCAAGGTCCCGAAAAGGTCACTAATGAAATACCTCATTTAGAAGTCCATTTACTCCGAAATTTAGACAAAAATGGAATTGTAATGCTATGATCTTGGGTGGAAACGGGTGATATTTTAGTAGGTAAATTAACACCCTAAATCTTGGGTGGAAATAGGTGATATTTTAGTAGGTAAATTAACACCCTAAATGGTGAAGGAATTATCGTATGCCCCGAAAGATAGATTTTTACGAACCATACTTGGCATGCGGGTATATACTTCAAAAGAAACCTGTCTAAAACTACCTATAGTATGTGAGATGGGTCCAGAGTTCTAAGATAGATGAGACAGAGAAAACAAAAAGTATTCGTGTATATATTTTACAGAAACATGAAATAAAAGTAAGTGATAAAGTAGCTGGAAGACATGGAAATAATGGTTTCAAAAATTTTACCTAGACAAGATATGCCTTATTTGCAAGACGGAAGACCTGTTGATATTGTCTTCAATTCATTAGGAGTCCCGTCGCAAATGAATGTAGGACAAATATTTGAATCTTCACTCGGGTTAGTGGGGGATTTGCTAGACAGACATTGAATAACGCCTTTTAATAAGAGATATGAACAAGAAGCTTCAAGAAAACTGGTGTTTTCTGAATTATATGAACCCAGTAAGCAAACAGCGAATCCACGGATATTTGAACCCGAGTCTCCAGGAAAAAGCAGAATTTTTTATGGAAGAACGGGGGATCCTTTTGAACAACCTGTTATAATAGGAAAGCCTTATCTCTTGAAATTAATTCATCAAGTTGATGATAAAATCCATGGGTGTTCCGGTGGGCGTTATTCACGGGTTACACAACAACCCCTTAAAGGAAGGGCCAAGAAAGGGGGCAATGGGTAGGAGAAATGGAGGTCTGGCTTTAGAGGGGTTTGGCGTGCTTATATTTTACAAGAAATGCTTACTTACAAATCTGATCATATTAGAGCTCGCCAGGAAGTACTTGGGACTATAATCTTTGGAGGAAGAATACCAACTCCTGAGGATGCTCTAGAATCTTTTCGGTTGTTCATTCGAGAACTACGATCTTTAGCTCTGGAATCATTTTCTTGTATTTGAGAAGACTTTCCAGCTTAATAGAAAGGAAGCTTAATCGAAATGAAGCAGAAGTTTTCCTCTATGATCGATCGATATACACATCAAAAGCGGAGACGTTGGAGGTGAGATGGTGGAAAGTGGCTGAATTTTGGATGTCTTGTAATGCACCTTCAATCCCATGAACTTGTTCTAAAGGCCTAGGTTGTTTTCTGAATTGCTCATGCTCGTTTGTCTTGTCGTGTGACTGCCCCTACGAGATTTGACGTTCGGTGTGGGGATTAAAGTTACGAACTATAATGGTTTCCTTTGAGCGATTTCGTGTAAACCTTCGATCTTCTTGTTCATGGGAAATACGTTCACAACTGATTGATCACCCAAAACTTTCACATATGAACACCCAAATTTTTTTGATTCTAAGATTTTGTCATTGTGCCAACTGCATAGCACCCAAAACATTCTCAGATTCAATGCCGTCATCACTAGAACTATTGTTGGTAGCGTCCTACTAGACCAGATCTGTCAATTGGCCTTGAGGTTCATCCTCGGGTTCCTTGTCATCCATTCAAGCCTTGATCGTTGCAACATCATCCTTTAGGGCTACCAGGGAATCAAATCGAGCTACAATAGCCACTAATTGAGTAGCGATAGCATCTTCTCTATGGTTTAAGTGAGAGGAACTCCAGGCATTCCAAATCATCTTCTCCATGATTCCTGGCAATGGAACCAAAGACAAAGCCTGCCATCGATTTGAGATGAGCAAAATCTCCAAACTACAGAGCAAAACACAATAATTCAAAAGCTAATCTAAACATCGATTTTGAAAACTATTAAAGAAAGCTACTAACAAGGGAAAATCTTGTACCGCCGTGGACGTATGTCGAATTGGCCGAACCACGTAAATCTTGTGCCTCTTCTTTTTACCTTGTTTTAGGCTCTGTTTCTGTGCTTGTTTTCTGTTTGAGAAAAGCTGTCACGCCACCATCAAAATTTGCTGTTGATCTTGCTGGTCAACTCTTGTCAATGCTGACCAGTCAACAGAAGTCCAACAGCTGTTTTGATGTTTAATTTTTTGATTCTATTATACTCTTACGCTCTGATAATCACTCAACATGGGGCTGCTTTTTAATATAGTGATGATTTTGGTTTTGTTTGTTGCCACTTCTTTTAATAGTAAGAGGAGGTTTTGCTTTGCAATTTCTTTAGAGAGCCTTAAACCCATCCTGGTATAAATCTAAGTTTGCTTCATCCTTTTTCTCTTGAATCAACAACTATGCGAACCATTGTTTGCTTCACCTATTTCTTTTATACAAGCATTTTTTTTCCCACCTTCAATTTCTCATGTACTTGATTAGCATTATTGCTATTGTTTGCATCTGATTTATCAGTCTAGTTTGTGATAATCCATATAATTTCTCTTATCTTGATGAATATTTTGATCTAATAAATTTAATGTTTTTGTTGATTTTGTCACACAAGGTTGGAGATAACGTTGGTGATTGTGCAGCTAGAGGAGCTGATTTGTTTGAGAGCATAGCTGCAGAGATTATTAGTGCTATGATACTTGGAGGAGCCATGGCTCAGCGCTGCAAAATTGAAGGTAAATCATTTGGTTTTTTAATCTCTACATTATGCATTCAGAATCAGTATAAGAGGACCCATCTGTTGATTCTTGCCTTTTATTGGACTACTGTTATTTCCTTTGCAACTTCATGACATCTTCTAGACTTGCTTCATTCCAGCAGCATATGTTCCATTAATAGAGTGATCAACTCTGTGCAGTAGTTTGTTAATCAACTAGATTGGCGTTCTAATGTTGCTGTCTTTCTCTTCTCCATGATATTGTATAACATTGAGGTTCATAGCGGGCAAATTGAAAAACATTAAACTACATATGTGTAGATGTTTTAAGGTGATCTGCTACTGCTGATACCTTCACTTGTACGTGTCTGCTCCAGCAGATTTCATAGCCATTCATCAAATGCTGAAGCATTTTATACCTCTTTTTATAGTTCATGGTGGGAGTCAAAGTAAAGTTTTCAATTGCAGTTAGATAATGAAAAGACTTTAGCTAATGCTTTACCACAATATCGGTTTATATATATACCAACTTATGTATCTTTTTCATACATGCATGAGAATTATATGCTATTTGGTTTATCAATCGTCTGTATATAAACTTGTGGTTTTCATGTTACATGCAGATCCATCGGGCTTCATCTTATTTCCTCTTGTCATCCATTCATTTGATCTCATAATATCTTCAGTGGGGATATTTTCAATACGGGGAACACGTGATCCTGGAGTGATTGGTGTTATGGAAGATCCTATGATGATACTACAGAAAGGATATTCTGTTACAATAATTTTAGCGGTTTTGACTTTTGGTCTGGTAATATTTTCAAGTGACTTGTAGCATGTTTATATATTGTGATTGGATGTGCTGTTTTATATGTGTTCTCTTGCTGCAGTTCATAAAGTTGTTTGTTGCCTATGCAGTCTACGCGATGGATGCTGTACACAGAACAAGCTCCTTCTGCTTGGTTGAATTTTGCCCTATGTGGTTTGGTTGGAATCATGACCGCTTACATTTTTGTCTGGATTACTCAGTACTACACTGACTATAAACATGAGCCTGTACGCAAATTAGCTCTTTCCAGCTCAACAGGCCATGGGACTAACATAATTGCGGGCATTAGCTTGGGCTTAGAGTCTACCGCCCTTCCTGTCCTAGTGATTAGTGTGTCTATTGTTTTGGCTTTCTGGTTGGGCCAAACCTCAGGGTTGGTTGATGAGGCTGGAAATCCAACAGGTGGATTGTTTGGGACGGCAGTTGCAACAATGGGTATGCTTAGTACTGCAGCCTATGTTCTCACCATGGATATGTTTGGCCCTATAGCTGATAATGCGGGTGGAATTGTTGAGATGAGTCAACAGGTAAAACATCACTCTGTAACTGATTTTTTCATGTGCGGGGCTTTTTAAATGATTATAATCAACTGCAGCCTGAAAGCGTTCGGGAGATCACTGATATTTTGGATGCAGCTGGGAACACCACAAAAGCAACCACCAAAGGGTTTGCCATTGGATCTGCTGCACTTGCATCTTTTCTTTTATTCAGTGCCTATATGGATGAAGTAGCATCATTTGCTCATACACCTTTTACACAGGTAAGGGTATCATTTCTTAATGGCTTAAATTAATCATATGCAGTGGAATACTTAAGCTTGTTTTAATTGCTGCACGTACAGGTTGACATTGCTATTCCAGAAGTATTTGTTGGTGGATTGTTGGGGTCCATGCTTATCTTTCTTTTCAGTGCGTGGGCCTGTGCTGCAGTTGGTAGGACTGCCCAGGAGGTTGTCAATGAAGTAAGAAGACAGTTTATAGAGAGGCCAGGCATCATGGTAGGTGCCATCCATCCTCCCTTGTAAACAGGAATGCGTTGTTGATTTGAGTGCTTCATATTCACTTGAATTTTTATTCAATTCCAACATGGCACTCTTTTTGATTATCCATGGCTGAAAAAGTTATCGCGGATGATGAATCGGATTCTTTTAACGCATCTATGTCTAGGGGTGGAGCCGAGCCTGAGCTTGGCTTGTTTAGAGCTTTATCTCGTTAAAGCCGGGCTTGATTCAAGTTTTTAGTGAGCCGATCTCGAGTGGCTAATGAGTGGCTCGGCCTGTTTACACCTCTAGCTAAGACTTACCCTCATTATGATTCTCTCTATGTTTATGTTTTGCCATAGGACTTCAAAGACAAACCAGATTATGGGAGATGTGTTGCAATTGTTGCCTCTGCATCTCTGAGGGAGATGATAAAGCCTGGAGCCTTGGCCATTATATCACCTATATTTATTGGTAAGAGCTAGAATGCATTGTTTAGATCTAAACTGAACATAACTACAACTTGGATGTTCATTAAGGGTTCATCCTAGTTAGTACACCCAAGTACAGTATGACTGTATGAGAGACAGTGTCTTGTACTATGACCACTGACCACCGTCTATTTTCTCTCTAAGGTTTAGGAAAATCATTATCTTGTAGTTCCACTCAACAGTCCAGGTGCCTGTCAGTGCATGTTTTTCAAAGGACACTGCAAGATGTATTTCTTATGGGTTGTCAGTCATCAGCGCATTGTTGTGTATTTGTGTGTTGTTCATGAGAAGCTTATTTCCACTGATCATCTGCAGGAACATTTTGAATACTTCTTTTAACTTTTGTTAATACTTGGAATTATTTATTTTTTTCTGGCATTGGATTTCCAAACAGGCATTCTGTTTCGGATTTTGGGCTACTATACAGGGCATTCTTTGCTTGGGGCTAAAGTTGTGGCTGCCATGTTGATGTTTGCCACAGTTTCTGGTATTCTCATGGCTCTTTTCCTAAACACTGCTGGTGGTGCCTGGGATAATGCTAAGAAATATATCGAGACGGGGGCTCTTGGAGGCAAAGGAAGTGACAGCCATAAAGCAGCAATTACCGGTGATACGTAAGTAGCAAGTAGCAACATTGTCGACTATTTAAAATTGTTGTTCTTTTGACTGTCCAATGTTTTTGGTTCTTCTCTAACCTCCAATATTGTTAATATTACAGTGTAGGTGACCCATTTAAAGACACAGCAGGCCCTTCGCTGCATGTCCTCATCAAGATGCTTGCAACGATAACACTGGTCATGGCTCCAGTCTTTCTGTGACCTAATAGTCTTGGATGAACACCACAGACACTACTGGTAGGGGCTAGGGAGTGGTTGAGAGTTCTAAGACTTTATAATACTGATTTTCAACTTACTGTGTTTGGAAGCGAAGTGCATGTGAAAGATGGCTGAGAGATCTCATGTTAATGGCATATGAAGTAGTTATTGGCAGGCTTTGACCTGAATTTCGTATCAGTTGTTCTCCTAACATATGAATTGCTTTTGTTGTTTGAACACCTCCTTTTTTCTTTTTTTTTACTTTACATCTGTAACCCATGAATTGCCTGTTCCCGTGCCATTAAATTTCACCTTGATTTATTTGCTTCTTGCTGAATTCGTCCCATGGTATGTTGAAGTTTCAGACTTCATCTTTAATTTCTAGAGATAACGGTTATAGTTTATACTGTTAGCTCAATCATCATGTTTTCTAGTCCTTGAGATGCATGTTGGTAAGTTTTCCTGTTACCTCCTGCGTGTTCCATTGATCTTAAAAAACAATTGAAGAGTTATACTAAAAATGATAAACTTAGAAAGGAAGGCGAATAGTCACCATCATATGCCACGTGCAACAAGAGGGTGACAGTAAATGCGTCCTGACATGTTTGTTTAATTTACACGTGTGAAACAAACATCATGGTTTTGGATGCGAATACGTATGGTGGTTCTAAACATGAAAAATGCATTGTGGTTCAGGTGGTTCTAAACATGAAAATCCACTGTAGTTCAGGTTACAAAAAATGCTTAATCAATTTGGGATGTACAAATGACTCTTGAGGCATGGTTATAAATGCATAGTTATAGAACTGAAAATGCATAGTTATATGTCGTGAAAACATGTCGTTATGAGTTAATTACACAAATGGTACCTGTGGTTTATAGCGGGTAACACATTTGGGTACTAATTTATTTTTATAACATGTTTGGTATCTGATTTGTTTAAATCATAACACATTAGGGTATTAGTACTAACGTCCGTTTATTTTTAATAGAATACTCCCCCACGTGCTAGTCACGTGAGGGTATTTTGGTAAAACTGCTTTATAACAAAAAATTAGGGCTTTGAATGGTTATCTCCCTCCATCGGTCTTCAGTAAAGCACACTCAAAACATCAAACACAAACTCAAAATCTATCGGCTATGAACGATTTCTAGAGTTGAATTTCAAACGATTTCTAGGGCACGATGCAGAATTGGATTTTAGGGATGATGACGAGCCTTTCGATTATGAATGCATTTACAGTAAGTGTCTTAAACCTCTGCTCTTCGCTAATCTGATTTTTTTTTTGTTTTTGAAATCGAATTTCTCAAAACCCTAATGTTTGTTACAGGCAAAGAACATTACCCACAATACTTTTTAATGGCAGTTCATCACGATGGCATGATAAGTTATGTTGATTTTGTGTCTAAGGATGAATTTTGTATTGAAGTGATAAAGTATATTGTAGAGGAGTTGTGCAACAAAGAAGGTAAAAATGTTTGTATTTATCTAATTCCTGGTAGCACTTTAGATTCTGGTTTGAAATCTTTAGTTGGGAATGAAGATGCATTTGAAATGTTGAGTTATGCCAATGAGCATCCGTTATTGTGTATGTATATTGAAAAAGTTGATGATGAAAATGATGATGAGATTAAGGATGTTGAAAATGAAGTACAAGAGGTTGAGGTGGATATGAAAATTTTCAAATTGAACTTAAAGGAAGATACTTTAGCAGTAACAATTCATAATGAACTTGATGAAGATTACTTG
>BJCO01011248.1:0-17159 GCA_018326465.1 Flaveria floridana
TGATTTCAGCAATCTACATGACATTCATCGGTTTCAATATACATAAAAGTAAAACTGATTAAAACAATAATAGACAACCATTATGATACAATATTCCTTTCTTCTACATACTAGTAAAAATATGACAAAAACAACAGTCCCCAAGCAGAGAACTACATCATTCGTTATGAATTTTGAACCGATATTTACTTATACGTACACAGAGATAAGAATACCATTTTTATTTTAAATAAAAGGATACATATATAACTATATTTTAGAATAAAAACTATATTATTGTTTAGTGTTTGGAACACACAGTTACACTAAAAAATACAGAGATTACTATATTATTAGGGACCATCCGTGTAGTCCACTCTAATTAAAATGCACATGTGTTTAGCGATGGTAAAACCATAAAACAAACGATGCATGGAAAAGCTACTAACAGATGATCATTTTTTCATAATTAGTCCTAACTAGTTTGCTTCCCATGCTACGCGGCGGGAAATATATCATTTTTTCCATTGCTATGTTACGTTGCTTTGGTTGTTATTGGCTCGGCTTATCAAAACAATAAAGGTGAATATTTGGTGCCGATAATATCAATACACCAATTTTTTTTGCTCGATCGGTTCGATTCGTCATAGTACCGTGACGGTAACAGCGCTCGCTATAGCTTAGAATGTCAAAAAATCCATTTTTATACAACTATGTTTCCAAAAGAAAATTATATCAGGGCATTGACAAGGAAAATAAATACATTCGAGCATTTCGTTTTTTAAAAAAAGTCTACAAACGAAAGTTATTACCAATAAACAAAATCATTAGAAAATAAAACAGATTTGAAATGTAAACTTATGGTAAAAAATGAGAGAATGAAAACAAAAGAAAAACTAACTCATTTACCTTTTATAACCAATTCATAAAATACAAATGTTTTGTAGCAAAAGTTGAAGTTCTTAAAACTAAATCTTGAGGGACCAAAAAACAACTCCATCATACCTTTGTGGCAAAATAAGAAAAATTAATAAATCCATTGTAGCACTCATGTGACTAATTAATATAGTATATAATGTTATGAGTTTTAAAACCATACAAATAACAACAAAAGATCGGTAAATCAATACACAGGAGGTTCATGTTGCAATAGTTACATGTGTGTCAACCGTCAATGATAAACAACAAAAAACATGATCAAGTAAAGTTAAAACAACCATAAAACAAGTGTCACACTCATCATATAACACAAAAATGTTAAACTTAAATCATTCAAGTCATTAACAAGGGTGACAAAGTCAAGCTCAAGAGAAATGAAGTATGAAGCCAAAATCGTAAGACTAATAAATCTATATGAGATATGCATAAAACGTTGAAACAATCTTATCAGAGAGAAAGTCTTCCAATATGCTTTGTGTCAAGAATGGTATCAGAAGATGATGATAACAACTTCAAACTCAAAGAATACAAAATATAAATCGAACAATTGTACAATACTAGATTCACTATAAATGGTGAATCAGTATCAATGAACACAACTACAGATCTAGAATTATCAAAGTGATAACCCAGACTAGACAGCTCTATTAGAAGAATTTGAGAAACCCTAATCGAGAACGAGAGAGATCAGTGAGAGAATATGTGGTTGTTGTGAATAAGAAACACACACACCACATATCCGCATATATAGCAGATATAGCGGAACCCTAGCCCATCAGAAGAACAAGCCTAGCAACAGCAACACAAGCCCAGCAGCCCAGCTTTAATCAGCAGCCCAGCTTCAATCAGCTGCAAGCCCAAGCAGCCCATAGACCTCACACAACAAAAAGAAAACAATAAAATTGACATATATAATTTCAACACCCCCCTCAATTTTATTGCCCGAATAGATCAAACATATGAAGTTGATTAAGAAACATATTATGTTGCTTTACCATTAAACCTTTTGTAAAAATGTCAGCACATTGATCAGCAGATTTAGTAGAAACAGATTTAATAAACCCATTTGCAATTTTTTCTCTTAAGAAGTATAAATCAAGTTCAAAGTGTTTTGTGTGATCATGAAACACAGGGTTAGCTGCAATCGAAATAGCAGCATTATTATCGCAACACAGAGGAATTGGCAGAGAAAGATGAACATTTAGCTCAGACATCAGATTAACAAGCCACATGGCTTCACATGTAGCAGCACATATCGCTCTGTATTCAGCTTCAGCTGAGGAGCGAGAAACAGTATTCTGATTCTTACTCTTCCAGGATACAACATTATTACCCATGAGAATACAGAAGCCCGTAACAAACTTTCGAGACATGAGGCATTTGCCCTAATCAGAATCAGCAAAAACTGACAGATTAAGGCTGTCACTTTTGCTTATTAAAATACCCTTTCCAGGAGCAGATTTAAGGTATCGCAGAACACGTAAAGCAATCTAAAAATGAGTGTTAGAAGGACAGTGCATAAATTGACTCAAAAAATGAACTGCATAACATATATCAGGTCTCGTATGAGACAGGTAAATTAATTTACCAAAAATTTTCTGATATGCAGTAATATTTTCAAGCTTAGACTCATCCTTTGAACACATATTCATAAGCACATAATGAGGTTCAAGAGCAATGTTTTGAAAACCGGACCGGACCGGCCGGTCCGACCGGTTCGACCGGGAACCGGACTCCAATCCGGTCCGGTTTGGTGCTTAAAACCGGTTTAACAGTGAACCGGTGGTCAGACCAGTTGAACCGGTCGAACCGGCGGTCGAACCGGTAACCGGACCGGTTGAACCGGTCGAACCGGCGGTCGGACCGGTGGTTGAACCGGTTGAACCGGCTTTTTTATAAAAAATTTTTATTTTTTGTAATTTTTACATAAATACGGTCCGGTTCTTATATACGGTCCGACCGGTTGAACCGGTCCGACCAGTGAACCGGTAAAGCGTCCGGTTCACTGTACGGTCCGGTTTTAAAAACATTGTTCAAGAGGGGTCGTAACAGGATTACATCCACTCAGCCCATATTCAGCAAGTAATTCCATACAATACTTGCGTTAGCACAAACAAATACCATTATTATTTTTAACAACTTCAATGCCCAGAAAATATTTTAGTTCCCCAAGATCTTTAATAAAAAAATTTGATTTCAGAAGACTTTTAACATTATTAATTTCCTTGATATCATTGCCAGTAACAGTTATATCATCCACATATACAAGAAGAGCAATAAAGTGAGAATTATCAGTTTTAACAAATAAGGAGTAATCACATTTGCTTTGAACAAACCCAGTATCTAAGAGGACACCCATAAGTTTTTCATTCCACATTCCGGGAGCTTGTTTAAGACCATATAATACTTTATTTAGTTTACAAACTCTAGACTCATTTTCAGAAAAATAACCATCAGGTAATTTCATGTAAACATCTTCATTAAGATCACCATACAGAAAAGCATTATTAATATCCAATTGAAACAAACAAACAAACAAACAAACATACCCAGTGTATCCCGTTTAATAGCAGGGTCTGGGAAGGGTAGATGGTGGCAAGTCTTTCCTCTATCTTGGGAGATAGAGAGACCGCTTCCAAAGAGACCCCCGACTCGGTAACAATAGTAATATCCAATTGAAATAGCAGACAATTATTTTGAACAAACAAGGTAATAACACAACGCACAGTCACCATTTTAACAACAGGGGCAAAAGTTTCATCGAAGTCAATCCCTTCCTTTGGCTATAACCCTTGGCAACTAAACAAGCCTTATATCTTTCTATTTCCCCTGATGACTTATATTTGATTTTATATAACCAACGGCAGCCAATTGGCTTCCTGTTAGGTAGTAACTTATCAAGGTCCCATATGTGATTACGGTTTAAAGCATTCATCTCCTCATTGATGGCATTAACCCAATTAGTATCATGTTTGGCTTCATGGTAGTGTTTGGGTTTACAAGATTTATTTAAAGTAGTCATAAAACATTTATTTTCAGCAGAAAGTTTAGAATAATTAACAACACGCTCCATCCCGAATTTTACTTTTCCTTCAATTATAAAATCATCAAGATTTTTTGGTAAGGATCTATTCCTAACAGACCTTCGAGGTCCCACAGATGGTTCATTGATTCCCTCAGGAGAGAATTTATTACCATTGTCATAATTTTCAGAATCCGACTCAGCCATACTGCGTTCACCAGGATGAGGTTGCATAAACTCTGCCTCACTTTCCCTTGCACCCATAATTAGGGCGGGAGGCTGTTGACTTTCGGCCACACCATCTGAATACTGGGATTCAGTTTGCTGAGTTTGATTTGACTTTTGTGAGTCTATCAAATCTCCCTCCTCATCATTAGGAATCTCCCCATTATGAGTGTGAGTATTAGGTTGATTTTGTTCAAACACTTCAAAAAAATTAAACTGATCCTTAGAAGACTCAACATTACTTGCATCAGAAGTGGAGTTAATTTTGAAAGGGAAAATAGATTCATAAAACTTTACATCTCTAGAAAAGAAAATTGTTTTTGAATCTAGACTTCATACTTTGTAACCCTTTTTAAACGGAGAATATCCCAAAAATACACATTTTTCAGCATGATTACCAAATTTATTGTGATTATTTAAGATAGTGCAGAAACAAAGACAACCAAACACTCTAAGATGATTAGTGGAGGGAGCAAAGCCAAACATGATCTCATATGGGGACTTACCATTTAATATGGATGAGGGAGTCCTATTAATTAAGTAGGCAGTAGTTAGGATACAATCAGACCAAAATCTAATAGGAATTCCAGCTTCAAATAACAAGGTTCTGGAAACGTTTAAGAGATGTCTATGTTTCCTCTCAATAATTCCATTTTGTTGAGGGGTATAAGTACAAGTTGTTTGATGAATTATACCATATTAATGAATGAGTATAGACATAGATTGATTGGTGAACTCAGTACCATTATCTGTTCTTATAGCCTTTATAGCATGACCAAATTAAGTCTTTATCATGTTATAAAAGTTTTCAAACTTGTGTACAGTCTCATCTTTGTGCTTTAACAAGTAGACCCAAACAGTTCTTGAAAAATCATCTACAATAGTTAGAAAAAACTTATACCCTTCTCTACTTTGGATTTTATATGGACCCCAAACATCTAGATGAATTAATTCACCTACATGCTTGATTTTATGATCACTAAGAGGAAATGGTTCTCTGTGTTGTTTTGTCTTATGACAAACTTCACAGGGTTCCTTTTGATAGTCCTTAAGGTTAGAGGGAAGGTTAAGGACTTTTAGGACATGGTCTGAGGGGTGACCCAATCTAGAGTGCCACAGGGTAAAAGGAAGGGGACTATTAAGACACACCTTATTTGTTTTAGAGGAGTTATCACACAAATATAGGCCATCAACTTGATTACCAGTCACCAGGAGTTTCTTGGTGAGCAAATCCTGAATATAACATTTTGACTCATCAAACAACACACACAAGTTGTTGGTTTTAGCTAACTTATGGACAGATATAAGGTTTACATTGTATTCAGGGACAACAAGCACATCAGTGAGAATGACACCTTCACTTAGTTTAAGGTTTCCAATTTTGGTGACTAATGCATTTGTACCATTTGGATGTTTTACATTAATATTCAGGTTTGAAACATTAATAATATTAGTTAGTTTATTTTCTGAAATCACCATGTGTTGGTTTGCCCCTGAATCAATAACCCAACCATTCCATATATTAGAAGAAAAGCAGTTAAGATTATTGAAACTTGTATTGCATGAGTTCATTTTATTACCTCCAAAGTTAGAGTTTTGATGTTTTTCATTGGACTTGTTGTTCAACAGGCCTAAGAGCTGAGTAACCTGCTCAGGGGTTAGGGACACAGAATTTGGAGAGGACATACAACTGGAGTTAGGGTCTGTTTTTTCCATTTTAGAGTTATAAGAAGATGGATTTTTTGAACCAGGGTTATTTCTTGGTTTATATCCTTGTGGGTAACTAACAATTTCAAAGCATCTTTCCACTGTGTGACCAATTTTGTTGCAATGGCTGCATTTCAGATTAGGGTTTGGACCTCTACCACTTCTTTTTTTATTATCATTAGATTGGTTTAATTTGGAAATAAATCCAACATTTTGAGTTTTAGGTGCACCACGGGATGTTCTATGTGACTCTTCTCTAGAAATTATTGAAAACGCAGTTTTAATAGTAGGAAGAGGTTCTCTTGTTAACAAGTTTGTTCTGACAGGTTGATAGATGTCATCCAAACCCATCAGAAACTGCATTAGTTTTATCATTTGATTAAAATCATTAAACTCTTTAGAGGCATTGCAACTACAAGTGGGTAATTAAACAATTGCATCAAATTGTTTCCACATAGTGTTAAGTTTATGATAATATTCAGCAACATATGAACCATTTTGGGTGACAGAATTAATTTTTTGAAACAGATTGAAGACAACAAACCCATCAACTTTGTCGTATGTTTCTTTCAAGTCTGTCCAAACTTCAGATGCAAGTTTGGAGTAGACTTGACCAACATAGAGTTCTTCACATATAGAATTAAGAATCCAAGTTAGCACAACAGAGTTACAACGGTCCCATTGAGAACTGAGAACTTCATCATCTTTGGGCTTTTTACAGGTTCCATCTATAAACCCTAATTTGTTTTTTGCTTGAAGACCAAGTTTCATAGAGTTGGCCCAGATGGTGTGGTTCTCAGTTCCTTTCAGTTTTATCATAATTATGGTCAGATAAATGGATTCACTTGGGTGAAGATATAATGGATTACTCGAGTCCAGTTTACTGACCAGAGTATCAGTAACAGATAGAGACAAATTTTCAGCCATAGAATCAACAGGTAGGAATGAGACACACGTCACACACAGACAGAATACACAACAAGGTCAGAGCCAGGTTTTCACACCACTATAGTGGCAGATCAAGGGATAACCAAGTGTGTAATGCAACACACAGCAAGTCACACAAGTGATGCATACAGAAACATATAAAGAATCAAACAACAACACACAACTCAGGGAGATAAGCCCCCTAAAAATAACAGATGCTGGTACTCCTAACCCAGCCAAACGTGCTTAAAATACTAAGCAATAAGAAACAAGAAAACAAAGGGAAGAGATATCCTCACAGTGCAATCGACCCAAGTATTGGGTAATCCAAAGCAGGTCAAGCAACTAACAACCTTCGAGGGTTGTAGTTACTGACAGAATACCACAGAGATGCAGACCAGCAAGAAGTCGGACTCATCACGCAACCTTCTAGGGTTGCAAGATTCACCATAGTTTTTAGAAGTCAACCTTGCCTCCAACTAGGGTTGCGTTGCAACAAGCTATAGATGATTCGAAACGTCGTGAGACAAGAACGAGATGCGGAAGCAGTATTGGACCAAGGGTTTTAAGAGATCAAAAACCCTAGCCACAGACGACGAGTTACACGTCGTAATAACCAAAATCAAGAGCTCAACCTCAGAGCTCTGATACCATGTCAAGAATGATATCAGAAGATGATAATAACAGCTTCAAACTCAAAGAATACAAAATATAAATCGAACAATCGTACAATAGCATATTCACTATAAATGGTGAATCAGTATCAATGAACACAACTACAGATCTGGAACTATCAAAGTGATAACCTAGACTAGACAGATCTATTAGAAGAATCTGAGAAACGCTAATCGAGAACGAGAGAGATCAGTGAGAGAATATGTGGTTGTTGTGAATAAGAAACACACACACCACATATCCGCATATATAGCAGATATATCGGAACCCTAGCCCATCAGAAGAACAAGCCCAGCAACAGCAACATAAGCCCAGCAGCCTAGCTTCAATTAGCTGCAAGCCCAAGCAGCCCATAGACCTCACACAACAAAAAGAAAACAATAAAATTGACATATATAATTTCAACACTTTGTAATTTTGAATACTCTAACTAATAATTCAAGAGTTGACCATTCATTTTTGTGTAACTTGTAGGACATATATAATTTTTCTTTTGTGTTTGAAAGGTCAAGAATGCATGCCTTTAAACACAATAGTGTACTGGAGAAATAAAGAAAAATAGATTTGTAACACATAAAGATCAAAAAGAAAAATTGTAAGTTCGTCTCTAGATTGATTATGATCATTGGTCCCTTTTGTTCTTTGAAATTGATTTTACATAAATTAAAAACTTGGTTCTCTTTGGCACTTGATCCTTTATAAATCTAGATACTAAAATAAATTCTTCACTTCATGTATCTTTTGGGATTACAAAATAAAGAAGGGTGATCATTAGATGTTAAAGTACATTAGAATATCTTGCTCTTAGTAGTTAGTAAATATTTGTCCATTCCAACATGTTTTCTCTTCTTCAAGTCAGTGTTACCCGAAATCAGAATCCTATAAGTCAATAACTATTATAACCAATGTTGCAACTAAAATCAATAACTTCAATCAAATTTTACAGCTTATTTCAATCGAGCTTCAAGTTTTATCAAGTGTAGTTAAGTTTACAGTTTTATTCAACATCAAACTTAAACTGAAATCAATAACTTAGATCTAGTTTCACACCAAATTTCAATCAAGTTTCAATTTTCACCACTAAGGCCAATCAAACTTTAGTTTTAATCGAGTCAAATTATTTTTCATTCAACATCAAAGCATCACGTAGACCTTCGAGTGGTGGTGTGGTGGTTAATAATGGATTTAGTCTTGATAGATTAATAAACGATATGACTGAATAAAGTAATAAAAGATAATATATAGAACAAGATAAGATCTGACAACTCGCAATTCTATAGAAACTTTAGTCTAGCCGTGCAATTGCATTTATTGTTGAAGTTGGTAACGTATTAGTGTACATAGGGGTCTAGAAATTGTCTAACAATAAACACATGATTTTTCTATATTAGAGGTTTTAAGTTTGAATTTTGTTTTTACAGTTTTTGTCATAACCTCTTAAAGGCTACTTGTTTAACTCAAGTTGTGATGTACCTGATCCATTTCTTAGCAGGATATTCAAAATTCCTAATAGTTTACCAATAATGGCTCTCATAATTAGAATTATTTTTCACATAATCACATTTAAGTTTGAAATTTGAAGTTGGAGAGACAAACAAGCTAGCTTGGTCGCACGCAACTGGACGGTGCTTAAACTGCTGCAAGGCTGGAGAGTGAAGGTTGGTCAACTCGACGATGATTTACTGATGGTTTACCTACTCACAAAATGTCAAAATGACAAATAGGTTTAATAATGGTGGGAAAATTGAGTTGATCAATAGTAAACAATATTTACACAAACCTCTTTTCGCATGCCATTTTCATTTTATCAATAGTACTAAACGATATTTACACAAACCTCTTTTGGCTTGACATTTTTATTTTATCAATAGTAAACATTTTTTTTTTTTTGGGTTAAAAGTTTATAGTTTATACAACTTTTTTCTGAGTTTTGACTTTTGAGGTCATCAAAATTTTCATACAATCAACGGGGTCAACGTTTGAAAATGATCGAGGCAAATTGAAATTTCTATACTATACACTCCATATAAATTTCAAAAGTCAATGGGTTAATTTTCCTTTTATCCAGTCAAAAGACACAAGGTTGAACACATACAAGCAACTGAAATTGTTGTGGAAAATTTAATATATATATATTATATATAACGTGAAACAATTAATTCAAATATTAACAAAAAAAAAAAAAAGCCATAAAAGATGTATGTAAATCCTCTCATCACTCTCACTCTCACTCTCTATATTAAAAATAAAAGAAAGAGAATAAGATCAAATAAAGAAAACAAGAAAATCAAAAGCACATTTATCACTTGATTACTTCCTGTTCCCAGTTTTCCTTTTAACTTCTGCAGATGCTACCTGCCTCCCACCTCTCTGTGCAGCCACATTTGCCATTTTCCGTGAAGGCGAAGGCCCGAGGTTTGGAATCATTGTTCTGCTGCTGCAAGTAGTCAGACCAATTTAGGGTGAGCAGAAAAACCAAATAACCAAACATAAACTGGTTTAAACAAAAAAACTGAACCAACTGATAAACTGATAGGTTATTGTCTCTTGTAACAATCGAATATAACAGTTTAGTTTTGGTTATACGTGTTTATTTAACTGGAAACACAAAACTGAACTAATATGCATATATACACCCATAAAAAACCAATTTAAGTGATATATACAAACAAAAACAATTTAACCAGACATGAAACCAATTTAACCAAACAAAAAATAGCCACAACTTCAAAATTTCTGAATAAAACATCGAACCACCCTTTAAAAATCAACAATTAATAACCAAAGTGTTTAGTTCCCAATCCTAGGATTCAAATTCTTAATTGGTAACAAAATTGTTTACAAATTTCACCAAATTTCAGATTTTTTAATTTGCAACTTTTGACCATGTTGACTTTTTTTTTACAAGGCGTTGACGTTGCGTGTAAAACTAGCCATCTTAACTAATTACCTTAAATCATAATTTTCAAAAGTCTTGATGGGTTTTCTGAATTAAAATAAATTGGTTACCCTAAACAAAAATCATATAATACCTTTTATGCATGATGATATGATATGATATAATATAACATGATATAAGATAATATAATACAGAGAGTTACTACCTTAGTTCTGGGCTCCTTGCTGACTTTGCATTTAAGTTGCTGATTTTTGACATACCCCCATTGGTCAAACTTGAAAGTTTTGAGTGATTGAATTGCCAGAGTAGATCTGGCTCGGATGAGTCACTAGTGGCAGCATCAAGTTCATCAAGATCATCAGTAGTAGCAACATCAAACCCATTTCCAGCTGGGAACATGTTATAAGATTGTTCAGGGAGATATTTTTGGTAAAAGGAATCAGACATTCGTGAATTTTCTCGTTCCCAACATCCAACGGTCCCACGTGCTCCATCTTGTTTGTTTACCATCACCTTATCTACCCAATCACCCGACCCGATTTCTCTATCATCTTCACCATACATCTCACCAGGGCTGCTTACTGGTGGCCAAGGTGGTGAGTTTCCTAATAGCTCGTCTAAATCAATACTTTGTGTCTTCTGCCTAGACCTGTATTGTTTTCTAGCCTAAAACACAGACAAAATGTCATGTTTAGACTGATGAAACAAAGGTTAACGCATGCATGCCCATTTAAAAATTACCATGTGCCCACCTAAATAATAAAACAACATTACAAGCCATCCACATATCAGTTTCATTTAATTTATTCCAATTCCAGCCATAAGCTTGTTGAAGAATCATAAAATGACAAAAATGCCTAGAATCTACTTAAAGGTGGATTGCCAAAATATATTCGAGTAGATTAGGGTCACTTTTTTTTTAATTTTACAACTCTAGATGTTAAAAAAGCTTTAAAATGCGAACTTGGGGACATTTTCGTTATTTTGTGATATTCTGAGTTTCTGTTAAACTTTTGAATGGAATTGGCATAAACCATAGTATAATGATACTTGTGAGGCTTGTAATGTTGTTTAAATATTCTAGGGGCCTTAGTTTAACTTTTTTAATACTTGAATGGCCTATATGTTATATGTATATAACCTCATGAAGTAAAGATGATATATGATACATGATATATATATGTGTGGAGAGAGAGAGAGAGAAAGAGTTACCTCAATGTTGCCTATTTCACCTGTTGGTTTCCTTCGAACCTGAACACTTTCATGTTCCCCTTCTTTCCGTGCTAAAGCTGCCTTTAGATTGGCAATCTGGGAAAGCAAATATGATTTTAGTTTTAATTAAACTGTTAAACACAATAAATTTAAATTGTCGTGGTGGATGTAGGGGGATTTTAGGACCTGTTCTTTGAGGTCTTTGACATCTGAACTGTCTTTATTTACTCGTGCAGCACCGAGTTCAACCGTGGCAACCCGTTCGGCAAACTTAAGTGTACTAAGTGTTTCTCCAACAGCATCCAGCTCTGGGCTTATGTGAACAAACATAAGTGTCTTTGCCTGCCCACCTAACATAATATAACATACACACAAAATTTTTAGTTCACAAAAATATAGATGGAATATGCGTGTATACGGTTGCATTTGTTTACCAAGTGAATCTTGGAGTAATTGTGTGAGTTTGCTGTTTCTATAAGGGACATGTGCATTCTTTTGGGCAAGTGAAGATATGACATCTCCTAAGGCTGATAAAGATTTATTAATATGTTGTGCCTCTTTCAATCTATCTCCGGTTACTTCAGATTTATCCACCCGTTCACTTCCTGCAAGATCTACTAAATGCATACAACCACGAAGAACACCTCCTGATGTCAGATCCCTCCCTTGCACATGTACAGTCAAGCAACTGCATTGATTGAAATTTAAAAGGTTAATTGATGGGCTAATTTTAATAACACAACAAACTTTTTTTAGGTTATAAAAACCTTAAAGTTTCAAAGTACTGATTTAAGGTAACCTGTGTGAGCGACTACTACGATCATTGAGAGCCGTTGCACCCACAGCCCGATTTTTTTGGCCTAAGTTCATCAGATCAATAACATCAAATGTGGATGAAACATGGACCAAACTAGCTTCTGGAACATTGAATCCGTTCTGTGAGTTGTTACGAATCTCTAACGTAATAACAGGTTAAGGAACTCTAAATTACATTATATTAGGAAAGAAATACAAGAGAGTAAATTTTTTGCTGTATTTCTAAGAATAAGTAAAAGGATATCTTTTAGCTAAACCGTCATTAGCAAGGAGATCCCGCACTTGCTCATTGTATATTTCAATCATCTGAACAGAAACATCATATTGAAAAGTTCCCTTTCTCTGCTCTGCTAGAAGAAACAAATCGCTTAGCGCCCTGTAGTTAACTCCTTGATTTTTCTCAGTAAGATCTTTCGGTCCACTCTGGATGAAAGAAAGCAAGGAAATATTATCTTAACACTTGGTTGATGTTATTCTAGATTATCTACAAAAATGTAAAATTTACCATTGTATGTGTTTTTCCGGATCCAGTCTGACCATATGCAAATATACAAACATTGTAACCATCAAGAACAGAGCGAATTAGGGGTCGAGTATCTTCAAAGACTTCCTCTAACATTCACATGAGTATGCATAAGATATCATCACTAAGTAACAACTTAAACAGTATAAATGAGAAGAAACACCAACCTTGGGTTGCTGAGGGCCCAAATACTTTATTGAAATTAAATGATCTACGTCCTTTTCCATACTTTGGTGGGGTGTTGATTGTTATTGTTCCTTCCTCAATGCAATCCACAGTATTTGTAACGTTTGACTGTCTTCCCAAGAAAGGTCTCACCCGACAATAAACTCTAATATTTCCTGTTACGATAATACATATTAAAAGTTGTGAGAAATCTATGTTTTAAAGAAAGGCTCGTTGAACTAATAAAACAAAGTGATGACACTTTCTGGAAACTTGTAGACACCTTTAAGATCTTGTACTTGATTATACAGCTTTCGATTCTCCTCAAGAACTCTATGATATCCGGAAGCTGCCTGAGCTAGACCAAAAATGTGTTGACCTACAAATGGAACAAATGAGCTTCAGAAATGACTATTTGAGGGAAAGATTAAAATAAAAAAGAAATATTATTCTAAGACCTACCGATATTCTGTATTTCTTCAAGGAATTTATTTTGCATAAACTGCATCCCAGCTTTTGTGGTTGACAGACTTTGCCTCAATGACTGAAAAGCCCATGGATTAACATAAGGAGCATAAGTTTAAAAAAAGATTTAACATGCTTCACAATGGAGTATACCTTGATATCTTCTTGTTGTGCATCAAAAGCCATTTGATGTCTCATATGTTTTCTTTTTATTTCTTCATCAAGAGCAGAATTCTTATGGGAGATTTTCTCTTTCACTACGATTGCGGAATTTCTCTCTTCTACCTTTAGTAATATAGAAAAGTTATTAAAATATGTAGCTTATTAATGTTTTATGACATGGTGTTACAGTTGTTCACTTGGTGGAGAAAAACAGAACCAGGATTATACAATATTACCTTAACATCACAAGATGTATGTTTCAAAAAGGTTCTGTTTCCACTTGAAATAGGAGAATCCTTGGGAACAAGTTTTTGCTGTTAAACAAAAATAATCAAATGATAGGTAAATATGGTGCCCCAAAACAACTTCAACGTTTATACATGATTAAAAGGATTACCAATTCAACTTGACTTGCAATGCGATGTTCAAACTCTTCCATGACCTTACTTAACAAGGATTCTAGAAGCTGCACAGGCAGAAATGGCGTCAAATGGTGTATTATCACACTACAGAAGATTAAACACAATATTTTCTGAAATTAGTTAATATGGTACACAGACTCACTGAGAACCATTGGTCAACTTACAATGGGAACTTCATCAGGTTTTTTATCCAACAAAACTGCACGAACGAGTGTACTTAAGGACGAATTATGCTGCACAGAAGAACATTGGAAGTATCAAGATAAACTATGAGAAGAAAAAGCAAGCACTAGTTAGCAAATTGTAATAAAAATGCAAACATGCCATGTATTATTCACTTTTTACCGAACGTAATTTCTTAACCATTCATAGCAAATTTGCAACAAACTTACAATTCCGTACCAAAAATATGCGAAGTTCTAACCATTTAATGCAAGATATTACCATTTTTTAACCAGTTAATGCAAAATGCTTTCTGGTTTTCATCATTTAATGCAACAATTTGCATGCTTCGGTTTTTGTCATTTAATGCAACAATTTTCATGCTTTGGTAAGAATTGTTAAGTATCTTGCACTTAATAGTTAAAAGTGCATCAGCTAAAGCTGAATGTTATGATCAATGTTTATTAATTTAGTTAAACAAACAAACAAACAAACCCAGTATATCCCACTCAAGAGCGGGGTCTGGGAGGGGTAGGTGGTGGCAAGTCTTTCCTCTATCCAGATAGGTAGAGAGACCGCTTCCAAAGAGACCCCTGGCTCGATACAAAAGCTATAACGCTATCGAATCACCATTTTGTTATTATCAGATTCTTGAGATTGAACATTCATCTTTGACAAAGAATATGTGAACGGGTCTGAGTTTTTGCGAACAATGTTCTTGTTAGGTGTGCTTGGTTTCACAGTTCCTCCAGATCTCCATGTCCCATGACCACCTGTTTGTTTCCACTCGCTGTAGGATTTAAGTGCCAACACACAATTTACAATTCTTGAAGATTTTCCACCCTGAAATTTGGAAATGGCATTATTTTCCATAACCATGAACACAATTATCACATATTTTACCAATAAAACACCCACCTGTTCTAAATCAGATGCTTCAAAGGTAGGGAGCCCCAATTGTTCAACAGCTACTAGAAAGTTCCTTGCATTTTCAAAATACTGATACGCAGATAAAGCAGCTCCATCCGGTCCAGCAGTAGAATCACATGAACTTTCAACCACCTGATCAAATCAAAACTTCAATTAACAAAAAACTTAACAACTAATTAAACAATGAGATTTTTGCAAATGAAGAATAACCATTCAACCTTAGACACAGCTCCTGGATGAACTTTATTAAGCACATTACATAAAATCAATCCACTCCTTAAACCAAGCCTAAATTCCTCCTCAGAAGGCTCTGCAGGCAAATCCTTTGCCCCAACAACTCCTACCATTTTCCTCAACCAAGCTGCACCTTCATATCTTCTTATTGCTACACATATTTCCAAATTTCACATGTATGATTTATGATTCAGAAATTCAGATCCGACATAATTCACCAGCAATTAGAGAAATCAAAGCATTCAAAGCTACCAATCAGCAATCATTTAGATTTTCACATCAACAATGCATAAACACAGCACAAATGCATACATAAAATCACATAATTACGCATAAACATCAACGATTTACACCAAATATTAGAGAAATCAAAGAGCTACCAATCGGCAATCGCTTCAAATTTCACATCAACAACGCATAAACACAGCACATACATAAAATCACACAATTACGCATAACACTAACGATTTACACCTAATATCAGACAAATCAAAGCACTAAAAGCTACCAATAGCCACTCACTTCAATTTTCACATCAACAATGCATAAACACAGCAAGAATGCACAAATTCATACATAAAAACAACAAAACCACACAATTACGCATAAACATCAACGAATTACGAACATATGAACCATACCGGCTTCCTGTGCACGACGGGAGTCCAAATCGAGACTTTGTGAGCGGTTAAGCACGTCCTCCACAACTGACGCCATCGAGAACGATAATGCACTCTCCTCCGCCATGATCAAGCATAAATTATGATGTTGAAGATGAAATTGAAGCTTTGAATTCGGTTATGAAGATTAACAGAAAGGAAATAGGGTAGGTGAAGAGGTTGCTTGCTGCTTAATACAGTGGTATAACTATAACATTCGCCATCTTTGCTTTTGTATGCTTGTTTTATAGTACTACTGTTCATGTACTACCCAAATATAAATATTTATTCATTGCTTAAAACTTAAAACCCATAAATCTGGTTGTTATAACTTATAAATATCCCTTTCAATTGTTTGTGATAAATTTTTTATAACCCTAATTTTTAGCACCAATAAAATAAGTATCCCACTTAATAAGATTTTAACTCATAATTATTTGATCTACTTAATAAGATTTGAACTCATAATTATTTGATTGGGAGCATCACTTCCACCAAACTATCCTCAAATTATTTTGTAAATAATTTTTTTTTAAAACCTAACAAGAAAAATAAAGCTAGATAAAACTATACAAATGTACGTGGTTTAATACTTATGTATTTTATGTGTTTAGTAACACTAAACATTTTCAAAGATAAAACAGATCAATAAAAGTTGTGTTTAATAGTAAAATCATCTTGAGTTTGAGGAAATCAAAAGTAAGATTGTAATATGTTAGTGTAAATTTATGATTATGTTTCTTTTGATTTTGTCATTAATCTTAGTTAAAAAAACAAGAGAAATGAATATATTATATTTTGATCATTTTCTTATTGCTTTTGAATATTACAAAAAAATATGATTTATTTTGCTCTCGTAATATTATTAGTTTTGCGTGATCTCCCTTGTTTGCATAAACATGCATGTATACATATATATGACTATATGAGTGTGCTTAATGCATAACTATTTTTTGATAAAGAACCACTATATACAATGCTAATATATATATATATATATATATATATATATATATATATATATATATATATATAT
>BJCO01011512.1:0-21006 GCA_018326465.1 Flaveria floridana
CTGTACAAACAGAGGAGATAGTTGATTTGGATGAGTTGAATGTTCTTAAAGAAGAAAATGTATCTAAAGAAAAAGTAATTGCTGATCTTAAAGTCGAGCTTGATAAGTTAAGAGAAGGAAACTTGAAGTATGAAAAAGAATTGAGTTTGATGAGAGATGCAAATAAAAAGCTCAAAGAAGATATCAAAGACAAGAATGAAAAGCTTGAGAGTTATGCAAAAGATAAAGATGATGTAATAAAGAATTTTGAGCTTATGATTAAAGATTATGATCTTTTGGAAGAGAGATTTAAGAGATTAACTGAGGAGAATAAGAAATTAAAAGAAGAACAAAGAAAGAATCAAGAGCCTCAAAAGACAACATCTCCAGATATTGTAATAGTATCTGAGATTAATCCAATAGATGTTGAAGCTCCTCAAATTGTAGATGAAGCTCCTAAAGTGATAGATAAAGGTAAAAGAAATATTAATGAAGTTGATGATTTAATTGTACCTGAATCTTCCTCCAAAGTTCAAAGAGTTGAAGAAGAACTTGAGAAAGAAGATAATAAGGAAGAAAATATTGATGATGAAAGTCAAAAAGTTCAAGAGAAAGTGTCTTAAGAACAAACTGGAGCGTTAGATGATATAGAAGATGAATTTAAGGATGATTGGTATGATGAAGTTTTGAATGATGAGGATATTGATGAAATGAACTTTGAAAGAACTTTATCTCCTATGGCTCAATCTCATGATCAAGATGAAATTCCTGTTGACTTTGAAGACGGATATAATTATCTGGTGAGAATGAAGTATAACAGAGTTTATTTGGATGGATTAACTGTGTCTCAGATTAATGATGAATATGAGAAGTTTGTCACAGCTGAGTCTGTAGCACCAATTGATCCAAATGAGATAGTAATCGAACATGGAGAATGGGTTAAAGCTCAAGAGGTAATCAATGTAGATGATTTACCAAAGTTAGAGTTACATCACCCTAATCCTGATGATATGAATGTGATAGCATTGATATCATGGTTACAATCAAGAAATTACCCATGGAAAAGTCTTAAAGGACTTCAGTCTACTTCATTAAGGAATCTTGTTAGAAGTTTTTAGGAAACTGAAAAGATTGCTAATAAGATGATTATTCTTGACACAGACAATCCTCAATATCTAGAGATTACAAAAAGAACAAGGATGTTGAAACCAAAAGATATTCAGTCTATGGCAAGGAGGTCCAGCAATTATGATAGCAGAAAAGAGTTAATGAAGATGTTTGCTGGTACTGAGAAAGAAGCATATAAAGCCACTCCTGAACAAAGGCATATATTGGATAAATCAAGAAGTACAGGAGATATGGTTAGAAACATATTGCAAAAAGGTCAGTCAGTAGCTGAACTGTTGAATGCTATGATTGCTCCTGATTTCTATAACCAAGTTAAAATCATTGCATGGAAGTACGATGAGATATTTGATGACTTTTTGATTAAAAGAGTAAATGTTGTATGTGATGTCTATCATTTTTACTCAAGCATAATTAAACTTCCAGTGCAAGATTTGAAGGAGTTAGTCAAATTACCTCTGATTAACCCGTCTAATGCTAAACGTGGGAAAATGTTTGTTGAATTACTTCACAGAGGTATAAGTCGAGATATATGTTTTCTTCAGACAAGATGTGAGAAAGAAGATAAGGAATATTTCACTGAGTTGAAGAAGCAAAACAAATATCAAGGAAGAAAGAAAGATGAAGAATACTTCATGTTGGAATTTTGTGATCATTATTTTCATAAAGTTACCAATCCGGGGTTGAAAGTAATAGAAGGTACTCAAAAATCAAAACCTATCTTGAGATGGTTTTACAATTCTGAAACTTTTGAACTAAAGTTGGTACGAAATCTTGAGAATTGGGATGTAGATATGATTACTTCGTTTGGAGTTTTTGAGCTCAGACTGTTACACCCAAGTTATATCTCTTTTCTTACTGTTTAAAGTTTTGAGAAGGTGAATCCTGAGATCGTGAGAATGATAAGAAGTATTTTGTGTCAATGATTAATGTAATGAATGCAGCTATGGAAAGAATTTCATTGCGAAAAGCTCTCGCTTATGCAAATATTGTAAAGAGAGACATTAATGGCATTGAATTTATGAGAATCTCAAGGAAAGGAGTACTAGAGGTGTATTGCAAAGAAAATAAACGTCCTATTGAGTTGTATGCTAATGTTGACATTGCATGCTTATCAAAGGATACTTTGGAAAGAATGAAGCAGATGGAGATAAAGACAAACGAATCAAAACCTAAACAAGCTGTTCTTGCTAGCAAATTCAAGTCTTCAATTGAGAATGCACTGAAGGAGCTAGAGATGTATAAGAAGAAACCAATGTTCAAGATAAAAGAAGAACCAGAAGATTTCTTTGATAATTGAAGATAGAAGACAGAAGATTAAAGAGAAGATGGATAGCTAAAGTCAAGAGAAGATAAAGACAAAGAGAAGACTTTTGAAGACCAAAGACAAATGTAAATCTTAGGGGGAGTATTGTTAGTACTCTAAAAAGATTAACATTTAGTCTTAATGTGTCTTTTAGTCTTTTGTAATAGTATAGGGACTACAATTGTAAATAGATAGTCCCTAGTTTGTTAGTAGTATATATAGCTTAGACTAGAGTAGAATCAGTAGACGTAAGATTTTGTATGTACTGCTTTCTTACTCTTGTAATTGTCTTTGCTATATCAATGAAATTGTGAATTTTGTTGATATGTGCTTGATTTGATTACAATTGTTTGTGTTTTCTTTGAAATTTTTACATAATTCATTACAGATTGATGCATTTGATCCTATCAGTTCCACTGGAGGATATCGAAGTAGACGAACGGCTCAATTATGTGGAACAACCAGTGGCAATCATCGATCGAAAAGAGAAGAGGCTGAGAAATAAAGTGGTTCCTCTTGTGCATGTACAGTGGAAGCACAAGAATGGATCCGAGTCAACGTGGGAGACGGAAGAAGAAATAAGACATCATTACCCATGTTTGTTCGAGGAATAACAGGTTTCGGGGACGAAACCTATATAAGGGGGGTGGACTTGTAACACCCGGATATTTTCTTTGAAGCCGATGAAAGAAGAAAAGAAATAAAGTCCAAGGTCGAGGGACCAAACTTGCCAAAATGGGAAGAAATTTGGATGATTGGAGGTATAAAAAGGGGAGGGCAGCCCATACCCTCCCCATTCTTGCAAAACTCAACCAAGAAGAGAGGACAAGAGAGAAAAGGGAGAAAGGTTGGTTCGTGTGGGTTCAAGTGTGCAAAATCATTGTGTGGCGGGTCTAATCAAAGGTCTACTTGACGGGATTGTTTGTGTGAGTTCTGGGACCCCTCTTTTAGACGTTTTTGATCGATTTTAGGGTTGGAACACATCTAGAAATCCGTTTTGTATGTGTGTGTGTTTGATCCATTTGTATGTGTTTGCATGTGATGCGTTTGGAGTTTGTTTCCGGGCTTGTGTGTGCTTGAATGGTGTTGTGGTATGCACTCCTAAGGTTTAGGATGGTTGATTTGGGCTTAGAATGGGTTTGGATGAGCTTGGAGGTCGAAAATAGCAGATTGGGTTCGGGATGAACTGCATTCTGCATCAACTAGGGCTAGGTGACCGAAAGAAGGTCATACGACCAAATGGGGTGCGATTGAGGTTCATTCGCACGATTGAGGTTCATTCACGCGATTGGGGGGCCAGTCGCATGGGGAGTCATGCGACTTAGAGCCCATTCGCATAAGTGCTCATCTGTATTGGTGTTCATCGGCATGAAGTCCATTCGCACGATTGGGGTGTTCATCCGCATTGGTGTTCATCCGCATTGATTCATTCGCATGATGTTCAGTCGCCTGGAGGTAATGCGACTGAAGGGTTCCCATACGCCCAAATAAGGCTGGTGTACCCGGGGAAAAGCATAGTTTAATTTCTGACTTTCGGGGGAAAGTGCAGATGTAAGTTTTGATGTGGAAGTCCCCGTAAGTTCAAGTAAGATGATTGTTGGGGTCTTAGAGGGTATGTTGGGCATGATGATTTTGCATGTTTGTGCATGATGTATGTTATGCATGTATGATGATACACTGTATGATGATGCTACTGTGTATGTTGATATTCCTTATTATGATGTATGTTTATCATTCCAGTGGCTTTACGTGTTATGTTAATGAATGAAACGAAGGTATTATGTATCATAAAGTGGAAGATAATGAAAGAGGAACATGATGAATGAATGCATGCATTAATGAATGAATGAATGTAAAAAAGGCTTGCAAGCAAATGTATGGATGTGCACACCCAATGAAGGTGTTAGCTCAACGGTCCCGAAAGATGCACACTGGGGTCCAATCTTTGTGATTGACCATATGTATGGGATCCTTGCCGCTTGCCCTAGGTGCTGGACTCAGCTTCGTGCACAATGTTCGAGGTCTATGAAAGACCTCAGGCCCAGTTACCCGCTTCGTGCATAATGTTCGGGGTATAGCATATGGTGTTGATTCCAAATGAAAGAGAAAAGGTAAGTGGTGAATGTACTTACCCTAGGTACTAGAGCCAGCTCCATGCCCAATGTTCGAGGTCTATGACAGACCTCAGGCTCAGTTACCCGCTTCGTGCATAATGTTCGGGGTAATGTACATGTCATCGAACGAAATGAACATACAAAAAGAAAGTAATAGAAAAGAAAAAATGTATGAATCGAACGGTAACGAAATATCATAATCAACAACGAAACGGTATCCTTGTCATTGGACCTCAGTAATCGTGGCTGTGTGCCATGAGGAGGGTAAAGGTTGATGGGATCTATATAAGAAATGATTGATAATGATAAATGTTGAATGAACAAAAGTTAACAAACATAATGAAAGATAATAATGATATTATTAATGTGTACGTATAATGTGTGATCATACACGAAAGTATAGTATGATTTGAAACAAAGTAAAGATCGGTTTTAACAAAAGAAAAGTATGTTTTGTTTAAAACTAGTACTCCCTCAGCAACGCTGACTTTGATGTGTTTCCAGTTGGTAGGTAATGGTTGCTGAGTATGGCATGGGGCGGCTACTCAGCTCTTTTAGATGGCATCCATTCATATAATGCTTTTGTGATGTAATGCAACAATGTATTTTGTAACTGATAACGATGTATTATTTTGCAAAAGCCTTTATAATGAAATGAAATGTCATTTTTGAATGTTTCCGCTGCAATGTTAATTTAAGATAAATGAGAATATATGTTTTATGTGCGATGATCGGTCAGCTGTAAGCGTCCCGGGAACGGAGCCTTGCATTTGACTAGAGAGTCAAAACAGGAATGATCAAAAAGTGTTAGTGAACAAATCAGCAATATTTTAATCTCATTCAATTTGTTTAAGACAAATAAGTTTTCTGTGACAACAATCACGGATAAAATGCATGCAGATGTCAATATGTTTTGTTTTTGAATGATGAGTTGGATTCTTCACAACATTTTGGGTATTCTATCTCATATGTATACATTTTAACGAGTGGTTATTTAAGATAAAATCAACAGGTGTTTCCTTTAACTCCCCAACTATATGGATAGACCATAAACTCAAAGGACTTAAAAGGAAATAAAGCAAATTTTCTCTTAAATAGTCACTCGCTAAAATTTATAGACATCCTAATGAGATAGAATACTCAGAATGCAGTCCCAAAAAGGAGACTATCTAAAATTTATTTCTACTAGATAAATTTCGGATAGGTATATATTTAAAGTGTTATCCTACATGAATATGCATACAATTGTAATATATATATATATATATATGTATGTATGTATGTATGTATGTATGTATGTATGTATGTATGTATGTATATATATATATATGTATGTATGTATAAATATGTATGTATGTATGTATAGAAATATTATATTTTACAAATATAGTTTATATGACATATATTTGAATTAGCAATAAATGTTATATTCTACAAACATTTATATATGTATGTATATATATGTGTAGGTATGCAAAACTATATATAATTCATTCTTTAAAGCTAATTTATAACTTTATAGTAACCTAAAAGTTAGAATTTACTAACCTTTAATATAGATTTTGAAGAGCACCTAGAGTTGAGTAGGAAGATTACAAATAAATGAGATCTTGCATAAGTATAATTGAATCACTGCAAATATACAAATAATATACATCACATAAAATATAGATGTTTATTGTCTTTAATATAAAATAGTAAAATGAATTAAATATTACAAACCGTTAATTGTACATATATATATACATATATATATATATGAAAATACTCTTTTTATAAAAATACTTTCCTCACTCTTGTACGTGAGCACGCATCAACTATACAACAAGGTAATGTTTTCTTTCTTTACTATATACCTTTGTTCATTTCGTACTCTTTAACTTTATCTTTCACTATCTATGTGGACCAATGAGCAATACCCAAAACTATGTGCGCGAAAAACTGGTACTGGGCCTGTAGTCTACCAATTGACTATGATCACTGTACACGAGGCTGACCAAGTCATCTAGGGTATTCTACAAAGGTCCGTCAATCTCCATTGATTGATCCTGTGTGCATCTTTTGGGGTAGCTAACCCGCATTACAGTTGAGCTAACGATAACATGGTCATGCACCTCCTATATGCTTGCAAGACTTTCATTATTTTTATTAGGCTCCACTTCTCTTTATCATTATTCTTTCACTTTGTTAATGATAATACTTGCTTTTATGATCATAAGGAATGTAATAATGCAATGTAATAACAATAATAATTACTATGATCATAAGAACAACTTATAATAATGCAATGTAATAACAATTAAAAACCCTAAGTCAAACATGGGTCAAACCTTAATGATTCTGTTTTTCTCAAAATATCAGAAAATGTTGTAAGGGTTCTAGGCGCATGAGCACTATGCAGGTGCATGAGGCCTGCTTAGGCGCATGGGCACTATTTGGACGTTTCAATACTTAGGTGACTGAGCCATTTCAGGCGCATGGGCACTATTTGGACTTTTGGACTGTACTTAGGCGTCTGAGACTAAGTCTGAGACGCATGGCCTACTGTTCAGGCACATGGACTTTCACTTAGAAAATTCTAAGGCATTTTCTAGACATGGGGCACTATTTGTGTGGTTGGGCCCTGTTTGGACGTGTGTCCTGACTTAGGAACTTTCTAAGGAAAATTCTAGGCAGTCAGGCCTTATTGGGACATATGGATAACATGTTTAGCTTACTTCTAACATATTATCAGTCCCAATCGTTCTACTTACATGTTCCAAACTTAATAACACTTTTCTAAGCCTATACATCACATCAACAAACATAAAACATTATCAATAAGACATGCGGTTACATATATGAAAATTATAAAATCATTTCAATACATTTTCATCCCCAAAAACGTTTTAAAACATGTAAAGACGGGGTCTAGAAACTCACCTGATGTATCAAGCAAGTAAAACTCCTCCAAACTTACTTGTACAAGAATTCAAACACCTAAAACAAGTCAAAACACAATCCGAACACTTAAACACATACATAACAGTTTCTAAGGGTGAACCCAGCAAGAAAAACGAGTCAATTACATAAAAAAACACTTACCTTCGAAGATATCAGCCTTGTTTTCCTTGAACAACCGAGAGAAAGTTCTTCAGCTTTCTCTTTTTTTCTTTTGATCGAAAGAAAGCCGATGGGATGGTGTATAGGGCGGCCATACCCATAATATATTAAAATAATTGGGTTGTTGTACTATTTTACACTTTAACCCCCATAACTTTGGCTCCTTTTCCTTTTCTTCTAGATAATTTTATTTTTCTTTCCACCATTTATTTCCTTTTATTTAGCAAAAAGTTTCGAGTGTTACAAGTCTACCCCCCTTAAAGAGGTTTCATCCCCAAAACCTGTCACTCTTCGAATAGTTGTGGGTAATGTTACCTCATTTCTTCTTCAGCCTCCCACCTAGACTCGGAACCCTTCCAATGCTTCCACTGCACTCGTACAAGTGAAACCACTTTATTCCTTAGCCTCTTCTCCTTTCGATCGATGATCGCCACTGGTTGCTCTACATAATTGAGCCGTTCATCCACCTCGATATCCTCCAGTGGTACAACCATGTCTTTATCAGCTAAGCACTTTCTCGGATGAGATACATGGACTGTGGGATGAATCCCACTTAACTCATTTAGCAATTCAAGTCGATAGGACACCTCTCCTACTCGTGTGACGATTAGGAAAGCTCCTATATATCTCGGGCTTAGCTTACCTCGCTTCCTGAATCGGATGATCCCCTTCCAAGGTGAGACCTTCAACATAACTCGGTCGCCAACCTTGAATTCTATCGGTCTACGCCTTTTGTCAGCAGACTTTTGACTATCTTTCGCCTCCTTAATGAAGGCCTTGATCTTTTCTAACTTCTTAGTCATAGCCTCGATCACCTTGACACCTCCTAACTCCTTCTGCTCAATGTCCCCCCAACATACGGGCATCCTACACCTTCTACCGTATAGCATCTCGTATGGTGGCATGCCAAGACTAGCATGATAACTATTATTATATGAGAATTCCGCTAGCAGTAATGCTCATCCCAACTTCCTCCAAAATCAATCATACACGCTAGGAGCATATCCTCGAGCGTCTGAATGTTCCTTTCAGACTGACTGTCCGTCTAAGGATGATAAGTTGTGCTAATGTGTAGCCTTGTCCCCATCATGTCATGGAATCTCTTCGAAAACTTCTATGTAAATCAGGTGACACGATCCAACACTATAGACTCCGGCACACCATGACGAGCTACAATCTCCTTAATGAACAGATCTACCAGCCTCTCGGACGAGTACGTCTCGCGGATCGGTAGGAAGTGAGCACTCTTGGTTAGACCATCAACAATCACCCAGATGGCATCGTACCCCCTCGCCATGCAGGGTAACTTCGTAATGAAATCCATGGTGATGTGCCCCCACTTCCACTCGGGTATATCCAATGGTTAGATCTTCTCGTAAGGCTTTTGACGCTCTGCCTTCACTTGCTAGCAAGTAAGGCACCAACTCACATACTCCACCACGTCACGTTTTCATACCCGGCCACCAGTAGTCCTTCTTCATGTCCTGATACATCTTGGTGGAACTAGGATGAATGGAGCATCGAGTCTTATGAGCTTCATCCATAATTCGCTCTCGCAGATCTCCATAACGAGGGATCCACATTCGCCCAAAGCGGGTTCTAACCCCGTGGGTATTTTCTCCCAGTTGCGTGACTAGACCTCTCATTCATTCAAAGTTGAGGCGATCTTCTTTCAACGCCTCATTCTGAAGTTCTTTCACTTGATTCATCATGTCTGAGGTCATCACTAACTGATACGCCTTCACCCGAACCGGCTCGGGTCTCTCTTTTCGGCTAAGGGCATCGGCCACCATGTTGGCCTTGTCCGGATGGTAGTGGATCTTATAATCATAATCTTTGATGAGCTCTAACCATCTCCTTTGTCTCATGTTGAGATCCTTTTGCACGAAGAAGTACTTCAAGCTCTTGTGGTCGGTGAAGATGGTGCACTTCGTCTCGTATAGGTAGTGCCTCCAAATCTTCAACGCAAAAACCACAGCCGCTAACTCCAAATTATGTGTAGGGTAGTTGACTTCATGGGTCTTCAGTTGTCGGGATGCGTAGGCTATCACCCTTCCATGTTGCATCAACACGTAACCTAGACAGGAATAAGAAGCATCCGAATACACCACCAAGTCCTCACTCCCTTTAAGGATTTTCATTTGTGCAATTTATTTCTCTCTCTTCTTTCTCTCTCTACCTCTTTTCTCTCCAGGCGATTCCTTACCTATCCCTACCTTCTCTATCCTTCATTGTTCATGTTTGATTTTTTGGCTGATGAATCCTCCCCCAACCTTCCTCCTAATCCTACTCCTAATGTCCCAGCTGAACAGACATGAAACAACCATGTAAGAACCCACTCTGTTGCCTTTCTGAAAATGGTGGAGGGGTTGACCTCCAAAACCCCCCCATGGGGTCCAACACCATAGCAGTGGGGGGTAAAGAAACCCTCTAAGCATGAAAAGAACAGGAAGCCGCTATCCAACCTCAATCTTAATGACTATGTTCAAGCACCTTTCTAAAGTTGTAGTAGAAAATTAAATGAGGCTAGGGTAAACTCTCCGAATGGTGTAAACACCGGTGCTACAATGCAGAATGTAGCAGTTTTGATTTACACCCAAGGGAATTCGGAACCAGTGGTGACCCCTTGAGCTCTATCTGCTCCGACGATCCCAAATACGGGTATGTACACTCTAAACCCAAATACGAGTGGTATCTCCTGCTACTTGAGCTCAGCCCCCTGTGGCCCAATCTCTCCTATCCGCAACCTGAATTTCGATGAAGTGAGTGATACTGTTGTATACACCATTAATGAGGGTCATGCCCAGTATGCAAACAGGGTAGCAGGTCTTGTTGACCCTCACCTTTTTCATTTACGAAAAAGTTCCCCTTTCTAGTCCCATCGGCTCAAACCCAGTCTGAGCAATCTGGTATGCAAGGTGAACCAGGGAATTCTAACCTAGTACCCACCCCAAGTCTGAATGTGTGGGCGGAAAACATAGAAGGTAAAAAATCCTTTATGGATAGGATCAAAAGAAACAAGGAAAATAAGGGTGTAAAACTCAGGTACATTCCCCCAGTAGTTAAAGCGGATGGGAAGAGTAGAATCCTCATCACCAAGGAGGATCTAAGAACATCAAGTAAGGTATTCTCTCTACATCTGTATGGGTATTTCTTGGGTACTTCAATGGATTACAATACGGTCAATAACTGCTTGAAAAGGCTGTGGCGCACATATGACCTTGATAACATCTCCAAAAGTGCAGTGGGTTATTTCTATTTCAAATTCAAAAGCGAACAAGGGCTCATAGAGGTGCAGGAAAAAGGTCCATGGCTTGTAAACATTATCCCCCTTTTCTTAAGGAAATGGGAACCGGTATTAATCTTGAGAAGATTGAACCTAAGACAATCCCCATATGGGTAACATCTCAAAATGTTCCTTTGGAACTATGGACGGAAGATGGCATTAGCAAAATCATGAGTGGTGTTGGTGAACCACTTCTCATGGATCATATGACGGAAGCTAGATGTGCGAGTCAAGTAGGACGGGTAGGTTATGCTCGTGTCCTTGTGCAGGCAAAAGTGGAATCAAACTTCCTAATAAGCCTTGAAGTGGAATACCCGAGGGTTGATGGTAACCCGGGTCAAGTAACGACCCTAAATATTTCTTACTGGTGGAAGCCTACGGTCTGCAACCACTGTTTAGTGTTTGGTCACTCTTTTGCTTCATGTACAGCTCGCATGAAAACTCAAGAAGAAATTGCCCAAGGAAAGCTAATGGAAGAGAAGAAATTGAAGAAGGCCTCAGGGAACAATGATAGTCAGGTTGAGGATGGGGGATTTACCACAGTGGTTCGGAAGCACAACAAAACTCAAGTGAAAAAGAAAGGTAAGAATGTTGAGACTCAGTGTAAAACCAGTAGTGTGATTCATAGTGACACTCCGACTACCAGCAGCAATCCAATTATCAGAAGAAAATAGGGAGCCTCCATGAGGCCTTTAACAGAACCCAGAAAGTTAACCATGTAAAGCACAAGGAAGACCCTACTCAGACACATACTAACAAAGGTAAAAATGATGGAAATGGGGGTGGGGTGAGCTCCCTGAACCGTACTTCAGAAGGGAAACATAGGCTGCCAAGGAAGCACTTATTGGCGTAAGAAAAAGACAGTGTGGTCCAACAGAATACTATTGTCTCTTCAAACCCGTTTGATGTCCTTCAAGAAGAAACCAACGATGTTATGCAAATGGTCATGGCATCTGGTGAAGATATGAATAAAAGCCCCCTGAACAACATAGAGAATGATGACGAGGTGGAGGATATGTTGATTTGCGATGAAGAAACCACTGATTATGGTATCACAGATGGCCAGAAAAGAGCCATTAGATCCAGGCTAGAAACAGTAGGTGTAGTAAAAGCCTCTGCCCAACAATACTGGGAGCAAGGGGAATGGCCATACTTTTGGTTTCAATGCAAAAACTTGAAGCTCAACATTGATTATGTTGTGGAGGAAGTGGATTCGAATGAAAATGAGCTGAAACCCCCCCCCCCCCACTTTGGAAATGCCACCGTTTCTATCTCGAGCACTTCAGAGGCCTACGAAAAACCTGCCTCCCAAAGATACTTAATGGAGTACAAAATCACAGCTTGGAATGAAAGGGGGCTGAATAATCACTCAAACCAAGATCAGGTGATTAGACATATTGCTAGTGATAATTTCTGTGCCTGCGGCATCCTTGAGACTCATGTTTCCAAAGCCAACCTGGATGTTGTTTGTAATCGGGTATTTGGCAACCTAGCCTAGGACTCCAACACCCATCAATTTCCGGTGGTACTCGTATTATTATCGCTTATGACCTGGCTATAGTTATTCTTATAGTGGTGGAACGACACCCACAGGTCATTCATTGTTTCATTACCCCCACCAGGGGAGGGGTGGGTTTCTATTGCTCTATGATCTATGCTCACCATCGTATGATTCCTCCTCGCATCTGTTTTGAAGCTCTTCGACTTCACAGCCTGGTTGTCCAATCTCAGCCCTAAGTCCTCATGGGAGATTTCAATGTTACTATTAACCCAAGTGAGCGCTCCTAAGGATCCTCAAACATCACTAGAGGTATGTATGAGGCCCGCGAATGTTTTCCCGATATTAAAATAGATGACCTTGGTATGTCGGGACTGCAATTCACCTGGAACCAGAGCCCGGGAAAGCCAAACGGGCTCCTCAAAAAACTAGATAGAGTTATGGCCAACCACCAGTTCATTGATATTTTCCCTTGGGCTCATGCCGTCTTTCTGCCTTTTCTTCGATCAGACCATAGCCCCATTGTTCTCAACTTCCTAGAGCTGGGTAAACCATCCCCAAAGCCATTCAAATACCCCAACCTCATCTCTTTTAAACCGGAATTCCTCCCTGCTGTCAGGTCTGTTTGGCTAGGGCCGATGACGGGTTTTAAGATGTTCCAAGTCATAAAAAAAGCTTAAACTTCTCAAAAAACCTCTCTGCAAAATCCTTTATAACCAGGGTAACATCTTTAAACGGTTAAAATGTTAGAGTAGGAGCTAGCTGCCATTCAGATAGCGGTGGTAGCTGATCCCTCTAATCCTTCACTCTGGGAGGAAGAAATAGCCTACCTGCAGGCGTATAATGTTTCTATGCGCGATGAGGAGTTGTTCCTCAAGCAAAAAGTGAAAGTTGATTCGTTGGAAGCGGGTGACCAAAACTCTAAATACTTCCACAGGGTCCTTGAAGGCAAATGCAACAGAAATCACATCTCCTATGTTGAGGACTTAAACGGTTCCTCCTTCTCTAGTGCTGAAGTTGGAGAACAATTTGTTAAGTACTTCACCTAGATCCTCGGCTGCAGGTCCCCCACCTGCCCTTTGATCGACCCGCTAAAGCTCTTCACAAAGAAGGTTTCTCAAGCTGAAGTCAACAACATGATAAAGCCGGTCCAAGATAGTTAGATCAAAGCTGCTTTTTTCGACATGGATATCAACAAAGCCCCAGGCCCGGATGGTTTCATTGCGGGGTTCTTTAAAGTCTCATAGGAAGTGACGGGACAGGACCTATGTGCAGCTATAAAAGAATTTTTCTCTAGTGGGAAACTACTGCGTGAGATTAACTCCACGGTTATAGCCCTTGTCCCGAAGATGGACAGCCCCTGCAAGGTCTTAGATTTTCATCCCATTTCTTGCTACAATGTATTATACAAATGTATTAGTAAGATCATCACCACTAGAATCAAGAATGCTCTCCGCGAGATCATTGATATCAATCAAAGTGCATTTGTTCCAGGTAGGCTAATAAGTGATAATATTCTTCTAACTCAAGAGCTTATGAGGAATTATCACCGAAAACGTGGGGCCCCGAGATGCGCTTTCAAGATTGACATCCAAAAAGAGTATGACACGGTGGAGTGGGGCTTCCTCCAGGACTGCCTTACCCATTTTGGATTCCCTCCTACCATGATACAATGGATTATGGTATGTGTCACTACCTCATCTTTTACTATTGCAGTCAATGGGGAGCACAAAAGCTATTTCAAAGGAGAACGAGGATTAAGGCAAAGGGATCCCATGTCCCCCCTCCTATTTACTATGGTCATGGAAACGCTCTCTCTAATGATAAAAAGAAGAGTGGCAACTTCTGATACTTTCAAATTCCACTGCATTGTAAGGAAGTTAATCTTACACACATGTGCTTTACGGATGATCTTTTTCTATTTTGCCATGGGGATACCTCCTTGGCTGCTACCCTGATGGGAGCGTTGGAAGAATTCAGCAGGTCTTCGGGGCTGAAACCAAGCATCCCAAAGAGTACGGTATACTATGGTAATGTTCCTGAGCCTATCCAAATGGAGATAAACAACCTGATCCAATTCAGGGTTGGTGAATTACGGGTTAAATACCTGGGAGTGCCCCTAATCACGACCAGGCTTTACAAGAAAGATTGTGCCCCCCTTGTTGACAAAGTTAAAAAGAAAATTCTGGCTTGGAAAAACAAGGCTCTATCCTTTGCGGGAAGGCTGCAATTGATCCACTTGGTTTTCAATTCCCTCTAAGTCTACTGGTCTACTATTTTTATTCTCCCTCATTCTGTTATCAATGACCTAGAAAAGCTATTGAGAGGCTTCCTTTGGTGCTAAGGTGACTTAAAAAGGGGAAGAGCTCGTATAAAATGGAAGGAGGTTTGTACCCCATTTAGCGAAGGGGGGTTGGGCCTCAAAAGACTTGGCACATGGAACAAGGCCCTTATTGCTAAGCATGTATGGAATATTATTACGAATAAGTAGTCACTTTGGGTCAAGTGGATCAACACCTATCGCTTACAATCTAGAAGTTTTTGGGACATTGATGGGTCGAAGCAAAACCTCACATGGAGCTGGCAAAAGATCCTAGATTGCAGGAATACCCTACGGTCCCATATCATTCACAGGGTTGGTAATGGTAGGTCCACATATGCTTGGTTTGATACGTGGCATGAAATGGGTCCGCTGGACCAACTCCTTGGCCGGCGTAGAATTAACAACGGTAACTGCAGCTCTTTGGATACGGTTGCGGACATTATTATTAATGGCAGGTGGAATTGGCCCAGTGAATGGTAGCAAGATTATCCTGATCTTTCCAGATCTACCCCGCCCCCTATTTCTCCCGAGTCTGATGACTGCATAGTTTGGAGGTCTAATGATGGCTCGGAAAACAGTTTCCATGTGAGTCTGGTCTGGCGTGACCTTCGTGAGCAACAAGATGAGGCCCCTTGGGCTAATGTGGTTTGGTTTAGTCAAAATATCCCTCGTCATGCTTTCATCCTATGGCTTGCGGTTAAATGTAGACTCCCAACTCATAACGTGCTTAGCAAATGGAACAATTCAAATAGCGATCTATGTGTTTTCTGCAAGGCTACTCCGGACTCTCCTACCCACCTATTCTTCCAATGCCCCTTCCCAAGCAGTGTACGGAAAGAGGTCACTGCTCTCTTAAGGATTCCTTGCAATGTTTCGGATCTTTCTTGTGTCATTGAGTTCATCTGTCAGAACAACACAAAGAAAGCAATCTGGAATATTATTAATAAACTGGTGGTTGGATGCTCTGTGTACTATATTTGGAAAGAACGTAATTGGCGTATCCACCAGGATAAAAGACGGCCAATCTCGAAGTTAAGAAACATTATAAAGAATACCATTAGATTTCGATTGATGAGCCTGAAGCTGAATGCCTCCCCTGCTGTGATCAATGCAGCAAGGATATGGAACTTTAAACTCCATGGATGGGTAAAAAGGGGGACCTAAATCACTGATATGCCTCTCCTGTTGCTGTATCTTCAGTATCCGTCAAGGGCTAGGGTTAAGGAGTGTTGTTACTTGAATGAGTTGGGCAAGTATGAGCTGAGAAAGTCTAGATAGTTCTTGATGCACATAAAAATCCTAATTACTACCCTTTATTACACTTCAGATTCCTTTGATAAAAATGGGATGCGGGATTATAATATAAGGGTTGGGATTGTGAGTATGTGTGGTTACAACCACGGATGGGGAGGTATTCGGGTTTGGATCTTGCTGTATATTATAAGTATGAGGGTGATTCACTCTAATCATGGGAGGGGGTGGTGTTTTTTCTAACCAGGCCTATGCCCAGACTATTGTTATCCTGTAGGTCTTTGATTGGCTGTTCCCCACAAGTTTCCCACATATAATTATGGAGCTTCAAACTACCCACATGAATAGACGTATAGACTGGAACTTGACGATGCAGGATCAATGTTGTGATTGCAGGGCTTCCCCCATTCACTTGGCCCTTCATCGTTTGGCTCCTACCCTTCATATTTATTTAGTTCATGACTGGAGTGTGAAGTTGTTGGATCACTGTTGTGTTCATTGGGATGTCCCCAGGCACCGGGTGAGCTGGCCACTTCATTGTGTCGTGCGATTGAATATCTTCCCTCCCATGGATGGGTATGGGGTTACTAGATGTTGCGGGCCTGGTAACAGCCTGTCTGCTAAGCATCCGGAGCTGCTGAAAGAGATCCTGAGCCATAATCACCGTTGTTCCCATAATTTCCTTCACGAGTGTTCTCTCATTGTCACCTTTGGGATTGTCCTTTACATCGTGAATTGGTCTCTGTATTGCATGACTTCTCACGACCCCAGGAAGTTTTATAGGGCTTGTTGGGCCTGCCCAAACAATCGCAAGGCGTTGGATTCCCCTTTCCTAGGCGGGTTTCTTGTTCCATGGGCTAGCAAAACCCCCCCTGAAGAGATTATGGTCAATGCTCGATGTATTTCTTTTGAGAATTGGACCCTTGGAGCTGTGGATTGGGCCTTTTTAGTGCCCCAGTGTATGACTTGTAGTTGTTGGGCTGTTTTTGGGTATTTTGGTGGATTGTGTCCTAGTACTGTTATTGTGTGGGATTCCACTCTTTTTTTGGTTAAATATAAATTGTATAGAGTTAGGAAGTACTGTTCCTGGACAGTGTCCAGTTTTTGGCTAGCGATGGGGGAAGCTGATTTTTTTGAAGGGTATCCCAGATGTTGTTATGGGCTCCACCCTAGAACCCCCGGAGGGTATGCCCTATTTACCATGTAACTATTTTTATTTATTGCATTTTCATCGGGCATTGCCCTTTATCCAAAAAAGTACTCACTCCTTTCGGGTAATGTCAAAAGAGGAGTTTGGGTCAATCTCCTCTTTAACTGCTCAAACGCACCCTCCTGTTCTCGACCCCACATAAACTTCACATACTTGCGAGTCAACTTTATCTTGGAGAAGTCTTGAATGAATATTTTTATAGTAGCCCGCCAAGCCCAAGAAACTACGGATCTCAGATGACGTATTTGGAGACTTCCACTTCATCACCTCCTCAACCTTTGCTGGGTCCACCATGATTCCTTCAGCATTAACAACATGGCCCAAAAATTGAACCTCGCGCAACCGAAAATCACACTTGGAGAATTTTACATACAACTTCTCTCTCCTAAGTGTCCCTAATAGCTCAAGTATGTGGCAGGCATGTTTTTCCTCACTCTTAGAATAGATCAGGATATCATCAATGAACACTATCATTGATTTGTCTAACATTGTCCGACACACTAGGTTCATCTAGTCCATAAATGCAGCTGGCACGTTAGTTAATCCAAAGGACATAACGAGGAACTCGTAGTGTCCATAACACGTACAAAAAGATGTCTTAGGAATGTCTTGATCCTTCACCTTTAATTGATGGTAGCCAGATCGAAGGTCTATCCTCAAGAACCAACTGGCTCCTTGGAGCTGATTGAGCAAGTCATCAATCCTCGGTAACGGATACCGATTCTTCACTGTCAACTTGTTCAGCTCTCGATAGTCGATGTACATTCGCATACTACCGTCCTTCTTTTTCATGAACAGGACCGAAGCACCCCATGGAGAGATACTCGGTCGAATGAATTCCTTGTCCATTAACTCCTGCAATTGGTCCATGAGTTCCTTCATCTCAGTCGGAGCTAATCGGTATGGTGATTTGGCAACGGGATGAGCACCGAGTATCAAATCGATTTAGAAATCAATCTCGCAATCCGGTAGCACGCCGGGTAGATATTCTGGAAACACATCAAGAAAGTCACACAGCACCGATACATCAGACAATTGCGGTGTTGACATGTCCACATTCTTCACGTAGGCCAAATAGGCGCTACGTCCACGTCGCATGTACTTCCCCGCCACCGCCATCGAAATCACCTTTGGGATCGTAGTAACGAGATCTCTATAAGTCATCACCAAACTTCCATCGGGCGTAACTAGTCGAATCATCTTCTTACGAAAGATGATGTTTGCTTCATAGGTTGCTAACTAGTCCATTCCTAGTACTATATCAAATCCACCAAGGGGCATCACATGTAGATTGGCAGAAAACCTATGACCTTCTAGTTCTCCGACACAGTTCTCTATCATGTCAGTAATTCTAGTAGACATACCAATAGCAGTTTCTACATCGAATGGCTCACTAATACTTCTACTACTAGCAGACAACTTAGTACAAAAAGTAGTAGAAATAAAACTCCTGCTAGCACCAGAATCAAATAATACAGAGGCATAAGTTTGATCTACTAGAAACATACCTTACACGACATCGCGATCCACTCTGGCTTCTTCTTTGCTCAGAGCTCTCCGCCCTCGGCTTCTTGCAGTCCTTGCTCGCGTGACCCTCCTCGCCACAGCTATAACATTTCAGCACCCTACAGTCTCCAGCGATGTTGCTAGGCTTGCCACACCTGAAGCATACATTCAGCCCTAGCCTACACTCACCAGTATACTCCCTTCCACATTTACCGCACTTTCTCTGTCCCGGGCTTGACGACACCCTACGATCATCCGTCTTCACCTTCTTGTTGCTTGGAGCGAATACCAACACGTCCAAACCACTTCCCGTTCTAGTTCTTATCACCACCACTCGTTTTGTTCACCTCTACCACTACCTCCTCCCGTTCACCGTACAACCTGCCCGCCAAGTCTACCACCGATCGAAAGGTACCTGGCTGGGCAGCGATCAGATGCCTGTGAATATCAGCCGGCAGTCCCTGTATGTACCTCTTGATCTTCCTTGACACCGGCGTCATCTAATCTAGTACCAGGCTCGCCATTTTGATAAATATGGTGGTGTACTGCTGGTGGGTCATGGTTCCCGCCTTAAGTTGCAAGAACTCCCTCTCGATCCTGTCAAGTTCCTTGTGAGGACAGAATTCATCGATCACTAACTGCTTTACCTCCTTCCATCGCATCTTCCCGATGGCTCTAGCACCCTCAGGTTGAACAATGTTGTCCCACCAACATAACACTGAGTCGACAAAAGAGTGAGTAGTGAACTTCACCTTTTGTTCTTCGCGACACTCACTAATCTCCAGCACCGCTTCCATCTCCCTCACCCAGCGGTGAGCGGAAGTAGTATTACCATTACCATCAAAGGTCGGGGTTGGCACCTCTGGAATGCCCCATAACTGCACCCCTTGGTCATCGCCCCCACTAAATCATCCTCCTCTTCATCGGACAGTACGGTCTCAGGCTCCGGTCATTCCTCCTCCCCTTTCCTTCCCTTGCCCGTTGATCCCTTCCTGTCTTCCTTCTCCTTCCTCTCCTCATTCCTCATAGCTCTGATGACTTCGGTCACTACAGATGGTAAAACTGTCTGCATGACCTGGTGTACTTTATCAGCAATCGCCTCCCTAGCTGAGGCATTCAGGCTAGCATTCTCATTTTCCTCACTCCATCCATGAACCTCAGGGTTCTGATGAGTCGTCTCAGGGGCCTTAGCACTACTCCTAGTCACACGTGGACGGCCTCTACCTCTAGAAGCCTTGGAAGATTTTCGCCCAGTCATTCCCTTAACACTATAAGATTCAAACACTAACACCGTCATTCAAGGGAATAGCTTAGTTTATGTTAAGTATAGTAAGTTCCTAATTACAGTGGCCAGTTGTGATTAGCCACTTACTTTACTCTTCACACCCCAAGCATTTCCTGTCCTGACTAAATCAGTATCTAAATCTACTATGAACACATAAGTCAAATAGCACACGCATATAATAATGATTATCTTTAAGGAAAGAAATACCTGATGGCACATAGCTACTCGGGCTGACATTCCTTTATTTGTCCCATTTTCAGTTTAAGTTTAGGTTTTTGAAAATATTTTACCCAATTAACTTAAACTATGGCTCTGATACCAACTTGTGAGGCCCCGTTCCTGTTGATACACATTGATGTACCTAGTTTATTTTCTGAAATGAAAAAGTCTGCAGGATCGTGTGTTGGTCACTAACAGACGGTTTTTCTCTCAAACTCACCTTGAACAACACTCAACAAGAGTCTATGAAGAGTTGATCATAATATAACAAGTAACAAGCAGTAAATAAACACAGAATGTAAATTTTCAAGGTACTTTTATATATTGCTTCTCAACTCAAAGGATTATAAGACTCTTGGACTTAAATCGGTACTTAATGAGTTACAGAGAGAAGATATATATAATACTACCTACAGCCAGATATACTTTGATACCAGCTGGAAACCTCTGACCAAACATCTATACTACAAGACTCTAGGTGAGGTCTTTCGGACATTTTGCCCAAGAGTTGGTAGTCAGGACATGTCCCTGACTTAACTTTTGTCACCAACTAAAGTTGGTAACATGTACTATCATAAAAAGGTGAACAGTAGACTAAAGTGTGGTCAATAACATGGCTCTTTAGGAAGATGCCATGCTGTATCAGAAGTCTGCAGCGGACTGTCAGGGACCATACTTATATCTACTGGACATAGCAATGTCTTTCGAAGGATAAAAATGCTTCGAAAGAATAACTTCTTCCGAAGCCACTTATACTTCAGAAGACTGCTTCTTCCGAGGCTTGGAGTCTTCTTTGTCTTCG
>BJCO01011564.1:0-17404 GCA_018326465.1 Flaveria floridana
GTAGACTCTATGAGGGAATTCTGGATCTTCAAACCCTAGTGGTTGAGCAACATATACCTCTTCATCTATCTTTCCATAAAGGAATGCACATTTTACATCCATTTGAAAGACAATGAAGTTTTTAGATGAGGCATATGCAAGGAACACTCTGATGGCTTCTAGCCTAGCTACTGGAGAACAGACATCATCATAGACAATGCCTTCCTCCTGAGTATATCCTTGGGCAATAAGCCTTGCTTTGTTTCTAATGACAATCCCTCTGTCATTTGATTTCTTTCTGAAAAGCCATCTGGTGCCTATGGCATATTGACCTTCAGGTAGATCAACCAGTTTCCATACCTCTTGCTTTCTGAATTGTTGTAGTTCTTCCTGCATTGCTTCTATCCAACTATTGTCTTTAAGTGCTTTAGTGATGTTTTTTGGGTACAGTTAGGGATAAGAAACAGGAATACAAGCAAATGTTTGTTGTATCTGATTGACTTCTTGTCAGTCACCTATGATGTTTTCTAAGGGATGATCTTTGTGTATTCTTGTTGTTTCAATCTGATCAACAGGAATTGTTGAATCAAGATTGTTGAATGTTTGTTTTGGTGTGGTTGGTTTGGCAAGGGTATTTGTGTTTGAGGGACATTCTGGTTTGTGTAGGTTCAGTGAATGTTTATGGGGAATCATGAAAGAAATCTAGGATTTCATCATCATGATATGTGTCTGGTAAAGAATGACAATCATCATCTTCTTCAACTATATGAGGTTGATGTGATGTTGGTTGATTGGGTGGTTTGGTTATCACAGGTATTGAGGAAGATGGTGTAGATGTGTTTGTTTCATTGGATGTTTTGGTTTGTTCCATCGGAGGTGTAACTGTTGTGCTTGAAGGAGATGTCTTTGTTCTCCTTAGAGGATCAGCAGTTAGAGGAACAACAATGGTTGATTGAGGATGTACCATGGGATATTCAATATCCTCTTTTGTTCCTGAAATATCAAAATAAGATGTGTTAAATGATTTTGTTAGTGAATCAATATCAAACAACCAGTCTCATCCAATGACTTTCTTTGTGAAAGAGTGTTCATTAAAATAATATCAGTTGTTTCTTCCATAATGTTAAGTCTTGGGTTGTATACTCTGTAAGCTTTTGAGCTTCCAGAGTATCCAATAAAGAATCCGTCATCTACTTTTGGAGCAAATTTGGATAATTGTTCTCTGGTGTTTAATATTGAAACTGAACATCCAAATGCTTTTAGAAATTCAATGAAAGGTTTTCTTTTGAACATTAATTCATATGGAGTTTTTGTATGTTCTTTGATTATTAATATTCTGTTTTGAATGTAACAAGCAGTGTTGATTGCTTTAGCCCAGAAAGATATTAGCAATAGAGAGTAAGCAAGCATTGATCTGGCTGCTTCTATCAATGTTTTGTTTCTCCTTTCAGCTACTCCATTTTGCTGAGGAGTTCTTGCCATACTGAACTGGTGACTTATTCCTTTTTCTGCACAAAAAGAAAAGATATTGTGATTCTTAAATTCAGTGCCATTATCACTTCTTAAAGATTTAACTTTAAGATCCAATTGATTCTCAATTTTAGTTATAAATGTTTTGAGTATGTCTGATGTTTCTGACTTGTGTAGTAGAAAGAAAACCTAAGAAAATCTGGAGTAATCATATACTGTAACAAGACAATATTGATTCTTTCCTATGCTTAGGATGTTTGTTGGGCCAAAAAAGTCCATATGAAGTAATTTGAGTGGTGTGTTGTTAGAGTTTACCAATTTTCATTTGTGAGACACTCTATGTTGTTTACCTTTCAGACATGCAGTGTAGTGGTCTGTACAGAAAAATTCTTTTTGTGCTAAACCTATTACTAAGCCTCCTTTTACAAGTTGATTCATTCTATTATAATTAGAGTGTCCCAATCATCTATACCATAATTGGGAAACATCTTCTGATGCTTTTGATAATAAACATGTTTCAGGAGTGGTTGTTGAAACAATGTTCATATCAACAATGTATGTGTTGTTATGACGTGGAGTTTTCAAAAGGATACAATCTTCTGGTATTTGAAAACTTGTCTTGAGGATGCAGCAGTTGTTGGAGTCAAATAAGGTGGCGTATCCCTTATCATAGATTTCGGATACAGTAAGAAGATTAAACTAAAGGTTGGAGCAGTAGTTGACATTTTCAAAGCTAATCAAACCATCTGTTATTGTTCCTTCTCCAGTTATCTTTCCACCTGTCTTGTCACCTCCAAAGGCTACATTTCCTCCATGTTTGCTCTTAAAATCCTGAAGGAGGGAACAATTTCCTGTCATATGTCAGGAGCATCCACTGTCAACATACCAGATGTTGTCAGGCCTTCTTTGATGTCCCTGAGAAAACACAAGAAATCAGTTAGATGATTCAAACCAAGCCATGATGGTCTTGGGTTTTCCGTCTTTTCCCATAATGCAAAGTTCTTCTAAGATGGCATTTTCTAGTGGTTTAGGAATTCTAGGAACACTAGATTTCCTTTGATTGATTTTAGCTCTGTTAGGAGAAGTACTTTGAGCTCTTCTCCTACTAGAGCTAATATCTGATGTTTGTCTGGTTTGAGACTTATGTCTCCTTGGTGTTTGTGTAAAAGTGTCATAAAATGATTTGTCATTTTCTAGAGCAACCTTTTGATGAGGAGTTTGTCTTGGTACTCCTGGCTTGTTTCTTTTAGTACGAACTATTTGTTTCTCATTAGTTTTTACAACTTGAGTCTGTGTGTTTTGCTTTTTGTTTTTCTTATTGAAAAAGCAAGTATCAGTACTGTGATTGTTCCTTTTATAGATAGAACAATAGTTGTGAAAATGACAACTTTCAGTACTATGATTGTTCATATACAATATTTGCAATATTTACCATATTTGCATTTTTCAATGTTGTGAGTGTATTAATCACACCATTCATAATATGGTAAATCAGGATTGTCTTGTTTGTTTGCAACTTTTGGTTTCGAGTTTGATTTGAGAGGAATATTAAAAGTCACAGTTGATTGTTTTTTAAGAATAGGAGATTTTTCTTCTCCTTTGTTTGTTTGTTTAACAGAAACATTGAAAGATTCAATGTTCTTTCCACGAGAGCAGATGTCAAATCCTTGAGTCTGCTTTGTTTGTTTTGTTTGACCTTCAACCACACTTGAAACTTTGTGAGTTTTAGTAATTGGTGGAATGGACTCATCATCCAATAAGTCAGCATCATCTTCATCAGAAGTTTGTTCATCAAATTCATTGTTTTCTCCTTGATAAAAATCTATTGATTTAGTTTATGGTGAATCATGACTTTTAACAAATTTTATCGAAGGTGTTCTATCATTTAAGGATGACTTTGATGATGTTGATGATGATGGCTTTGAATCATCTATTCTGTCATGTGGGTCAAGTGACTCACCCTGTTTGTTTGTCATGGAATCGAGTAAAGGAATATAATTATCATTATATGGTGGATTAACTTTGTTATAGCCTAAACCTGAAGGGTCTTTAAAAGCCCTTTGTTGAGCAAGAAGTTCTTCAAACGTCTTGTTGCTTACCTGAAACTTCTGAAGTTTCACTTCAGTTTCAGCTTGAACTATTTTAGATTCAGTCAAGGATACATAGAGTTGCCAACTTGAGCTGCCAGTGTTAACTTTTCAGACATCAATTTGTCCAAATCATTTTGCAATGAAAGTATTTTGATGCCATATTGTTTTTGTTCTAATTTAAGACTTTCATTTAAAATGTTTGTGTCAATTATTTTCTTAGAAAGTTTGTCTGCATGTTCTCTGTATCTATTGACTTCATCTATGCATGCTTGACTGCATAGGTTCTCCTTTACTTCTTTTGGGATTTCTGAAATTTTATCTTCAATATCTGCCATGAGGGCATGATCTGGAGATTGAATTTCAGCTTCATACATGCTACAGTCACATTCACCACCCTTCTTAATGATCATGGCTAATGATTTTGATTGTTGACTTGGACTGTATTGTGTGATTTGAGGTAGAGTTGGTGCAGCAGGGATATTGATTGGTTGAGGGATCTGTCTGTTTGGATGGTAGCTGCTCGATGCTTGTGTTTGATTGTTGTTTCTATTAACTCTTGGCTATTGACATTCTCTTGGGAAATGTCCATAAAGTTGACAATTGTAGCATCTAACTTTGGTTTTGTCAAAACCAATCTTTGTTTTCTTGTCCATGCTAAGCCCTCTGTTTCTTTGCAGAAACCTTTTTGATCTATATGCAATCATTGCCATAGACCACTGAAGATCCAATTCTTTAACCACGTCTGGTGGCAGTTCATCCAAATCTTGTTGAATGATCTTGGAGGGTGTGAGATTTGCACCTAAATATCCTTCACAACTTGTTGAAAAGGCTACATAGGCTGCCTTCTGCTCTTCACTTTGAAGAATGATAGTGAGAGCATCAATGGGCTTATCAAACTTGTGTATGTTTTGATGCTTTGTCTGTTGTTGCTTGCTTGAGCTTGAAGCATGATGATGTTGGTTATTTTTGCTTTAAGGGGTTGTTTCATGAGAAGCATGAACACCGGTGTTCTTTGACTTTTGTATGCTGTTGGATGAATCTGGGGCAGAGAAGAATGATTTCTCACTAGTGTCCAGGAATTCTTCATCTTCATCTTCACCAGTGTTTGTCAGAAAAGCATTGTCTGTATGTTATAGTTCCTTGAACTTGTATGCTTCTACATGTCTGATGGTGTTGTTATTTCTGGATTTTTCATCTAGTTCTAGTGCTTCCACTTTAGCAACTAGAGAATCCAGGTATAGTGCTCCCAAATCTAAGGTTGCTTTCATTAGAGACACTGACTGAGTCCAACTGTCAGGCAGTGTATGCAACATGTTTTTATTGATTGCAACAGATTCGTATTTGAGACCATAAACAATCATCTCATTTACTAGTTGTACAAATCTGTGAAGTTGTTGGGGGAATAGATTCACCCTGAACATGATGGAAAGTTTCATATTGGGTCCTCAATTTTTCTTTCTTGATTTTCCTAATCTCATCACTTCTTTCACACATTGTGTGAAGAACTTTCCATAGTTCATTGGTTGTTTTGAAATTCTCAACCCGTGTTAAGATTTCAAATGACAATGTCATTGCCAAAATATTGTATGCTTTCATGTCTATTTTCACCTTCTTTAGTTCATCACCAGCTACATTCTTTAAACTAACTTGTTTTTGTGTGTTATAGTCTGGACCCAATTTCACAGGGATATACGGTTCTTCTGGTATGGAGGTCCACAAGTCTGGGTCCTAAAAAATAATCCAATTTCTAAACATTATTTTCCATTGTTTGAAATCAGCCTTGTTTTTTAGTCTCAGTGGTTTGAGACCACTGTTTGTTCCAAACAATTCCTCAAACATGTTTGTTCTAATTTTTAACTTAACGGTTTAAGTTAGAATTAGTTAAAATATTTAGCTTGATGCTAAATTTGATTTATCCTAAAGTTGCTAGGATTGTTTGTTAATTAATTTAATTTTAATTAAGTTACCGAATAAAGGTAATTAATTAATTTTAATTATTTTGATGGTACGAGAATGTTTCTCCTCGGTAACAGAAAGAATATTCTGTTAAGGTTTTCACACTATGACAATTGGTCAAAACCCTACCAAAAAGTCAAAACCCTTAGGAAAATAAAAGTTTACTATTAGAACTTTACTTTTTGGATCAAAAAGTAACTTTTGTTAAATATTCAAAAGAAGAATACTATTCTTCTTTGAATTTTCTGATGAACAATCCCCGTAAACACAAAATGTGAATGTGAGTGTTTGAATAAAACTAGGGTTTTCTAGGGTTTGTTGACGGCTAAAAATGATAGAACAATACCCGTGCCGTGCATTTTCAGCCCCAAAGAAGTTTAAAAACATGTAAAACCGGGGTCTAGAAACTCACCTTAGCTACTTCAACCTCGAACTCTCAGATTTGAACTTTCTAAAGAACTCTAACACCTAAAACATGTCCAGAACACATACCCGAACACATGCACACACATAGGAACATGCAGAAACCAGTCTCACTGTTGAAACCCCATAAAACCGAACTAAAAACACAAAGAACACTTACTAATTTGTGAATTCAACTTCTTTCTCTCTAAAACCGAAGCTTTGCTGCTTTCTCTCTCTAAAACATCGAGCAGTGGGATATAGCAGGTGGTGTGGGCGGCCATACCACCTTTTTAAACAAAATAATAAAAAAGATTTTACCCTTTTACACTTTGCACCCCTCCACTTTGGCCTCTCTATCTTTCTTACAAAATATACTTCTTTTATTTCTCATTTCTTTCTTTTCTTTATTTTGACAAAATTTTCCAGGTGTTACAACTTTTAATCTTAAAATTATGTTGATTAGATGTTGAACTTGCGTTTATAATCTTAGAATCAAACTGTCTATAACATGAATCACACACAACAATCAATTTTTGTGGTTTATGAGAAACTGGGAGTCGAGAGTAAGTCAGTGAGTTCAGGGGATGTTTGTGAATGAATGAGTGAAAACACAAAGTGTTCTTTTTATACTAAGTGTTAAATTTGTAGGCGCATGAGCACAGTTTGTGCGCATGATGTTGAAAAATTTACTAAGTATTTAGGTGCATGAGCACTATTGTGCGCATGGGCTTAGACGCATGAGCACTGTTCAGTCGCGTAAGCACTGTTTAGGCGCTTTTGCACTGTTCAGGCGCATGAGACTAGCTAAAACGCCCAACACTTGGAAAGTTTACTTGATACGCCCAAATCTAGAAATGCCTGGTTGTTTAGGGGCATGAGGTTGATGAAACGCCCAACACTTAACCAACTTTTAAGACGTATGTACACTGTTTAGGCGCATGAGGATGTTTGAAACGCCTAAAACACTTGTGGATTTTTTGAAATTTAACATGCTCCTGTTTGGACTTCTGACTACTGTTTAGGCGCATGTGATTTCTTACGTTTGTATTTTTCTCACATCTTCCACCTGAACACTGTTTAGACATATTAGTACTGCTCACATACTAATATTTAAACAATTTGTTAAATTTTTTACTTTCACTCAAAATTTATATAATTGACCCTCAATTTATGATTTTTTTACATTTCATTTTTATTTAATTTTTTAACAAAGAAAATATAATTTACCTTCATCTTAGTCTCTAAATTTAAACAAATAATATTATTTAAAATGTTGCAAGATTCTTTTCCACTTGTACAAATTTATAGGCTCCGTTTTACATTATCAAACACACATGGTTTGAACTTTTAGCTTCATTATTTCCATTCAAACATTTTAATTATGATTTTATTAGAAACTCTTACTTTTTATTACTCCTCCTAGACTTTTAAGTTTCACAAAACTTAGAAGTTTCCAAAGTTGTCATAGGAAGATCACACTGATCATTGTTAAATTGCCCGCACACATAAAACATGCATAAAATCAAAATTAAATCAGAATAAAAATCTAATATCTACAATAGAATCAATGTCTGCAGTGAGATCATATCAGTTAAGATCAACACATTAAAAGAAAATAAATGTGAATAGTCATAGACAATGAATAAATCTTGATCAAGTGTGTTCCGGGTCAGTGATTTCATAACAAAGGAGACATAAGATCCAAGGATAGACAATGAGTATTTTTGATAAAAAAAAATCAGCTCACTTACTTTTTCAGTTCTTGGATTGATTAGGGTAGAATTAAATATGACATGATGTGACTCACACAAACACTTAGAGAGTTCAACTATCATCAAGACATGCAAGAAAGTACAAATTCTCAACTTATTACCTGACATATATTCATAACCAGAGTTCATGTTGATAATTTAGTAGAGAATTATCATGGATAAACCATTTGATAAACTATAACCATCCACTTGAATGGGTTGTGCACATTGGCATCTTTTGCATCAAAGGAGAATATCCAGGTCTGTAATCACTTACAACAAAGGATATCTCATCACTTCAGGTCTTTTATGACTCATAACAAAGAAGTGAGATGATGCTTGTAACAGATCTCATGGTTAGTCATATCACCATGAGGTGTGAGTGTTCTAACTTTACAAGCAATCAATATAAAAAGCTAATACTACTCATTAGTACTAAGATGAACACACATACAACATAGATGATTTAGTTTAATCACAAGAATTTACTTTATCAATATAGTAGCATGAGATTGTCTACGCATCATATCTGATCATGCCAAACTTTATTGTCGAGTGAAATATGCAACTGGCCTCACTAATGTACTATCATTTCTCACATATTGCAAAAATAGATTCATTCCTAAAACATAATTAACAAAGAAAGACACTATTTTTGTAGTTTTTGTGTTATATTTTTATCTTTAATTTTAGATTTTCTCTTTTTGTATTTGGTATTTCTTTTAAAAGAAAACAAGCATACACAAACTACAATCAGGCAATTAACTTTGACAGTTTCTCTTGCTATGACCTTTTGGATAAGGGAGGGTTCTGATCATGTTAAGACTCAAAGAACTAAGAAAACTTTGATGAAAAGACACTCTTGAACTTCAGTGAAGCATATTGAATGTAAACTTTAGAAAGAATAATATTCAATATGAACAAGTTGTGTTTCTCCAAGGATCTTTTCTAATCTCTCACAAATTCAACAAACACTAAACATGGTGCGGAAACCCATGGTTAATGTGTATGATTTTAGTGTATGAGTGCGTGTTTGTGTGTGTGTTATGTGTGTTTGAATGCACAAGAAAATAAAAAATACTCGTTTGATTGATAATCGTTCAAAAGCTTACAAAGGATTAGGGTAGAGTGCTATTTATAGCCTATACACAAAAGCCTTATACAATTACTATTCTACCCTTATGTAAATGAAAATTACATAAAAATACTACCCTTATGTAAATGAAAATTATATAAAAATAATCCTAAGTGACTAAGTCATCCGCTATGGAATTCAGTCATCCGTTGTGGAGAAGTTCATCCACTGTATGAACAGTTTGTTCATCCGCTGTGATAGACTTATTCATCCATTGTGGGAACAGTTCATCAGCTGTGGTCATCCGCTGTGAACTTGTTCATCCACTATGGATGTTGTTCATCCGCTGTGAACACTTGATCCATATGCTGTGAAGCTTGTTCATCCGCTGTGAAGTTTCTTCATCCGCTGTGGGATAGATACTTCATCCGCTGTAGAATCATCATCCGCTGTAGAATCTTCATCCGCATTGGACTTCCTTCATCCGTATTGATTGACTTGTGCAAAAATTCTTTATCTACAAATCTGAAAAAGAAATTTACATAAATATTAGTGATTGTTATGGATGTTAATGATTGTTAATGTGTTTCTAATGTATGAATTGTATGTTGAAACACATTTGGATGATTGTTTTGATAATGGCAAGCATTATACTTTCCTGCATTAATTCTTAATGCATTTTGTTGAGTCCAACAAACTTAAAACCCAGTTTTACACATGGTTAATAAGACCAATTGACTCCACTAAATACTCAAACCGTCCTGGTAAGAAGGCTTTAGTAAATAGGTCTACCAATTGTTTTTCAGTTGCAATTTGAATCAAAATGATTAAACCTTTTTCAGAGTTATCTCGGAGAAAATGATATCGAATCTCGGTATGTCTTGTTTTTGAATGTTGGACAGGATATGTTGTAATGAACATAGCAGGAGTGTTATCAATGTAAATTTGGGTTTTAAGAGAATTGAACCCATAATCCAGCAGTTGGTTTTTGTAACTAAATGATTTGAGAACATCCTACAGAAGCAGCTATGTACACAACTTCTGCGGTTGAAATGGAGACATTTGTTTGTTTCTTACATTGCCACGAGACTAATCTGGGACCTAAAAACTGACATTCACCCGTAGTAGATTTTATATCTTAACGACATCCTCCATAATCACTATCAGTATATTCATGTAGCTCAAAGTTTCCCTCGTAAAGATACCATAGCCCTAAAGCCGGTTTACCTTTAAGATACCTGAATATCCTTTTGACATCAATTAAGTGGGATTCTTTTGGGTCTGATTCATACCTGGCATAGACACAAACATCATACATTATGTCTGGTCTACATGCAGTAAGATACATCAATGAACTAATCATAGATATGTATAAGGTTCGGTCAAGTGATTTTCCTTTGCGATCAGGCTCAATCTTAGAGTTTATGTCAGCTGGAGTTCTAATGGACTGACAATCTTGCAGTATAAATTTTTCAAAAGCTTGCCAACAAACTTCTCTTGATTGATAAAATTACCATCTGCAGATTATTGAACTTGAATTCCAAGAAAAAAGTGACTTCCCCCATAGAACTCATTTGAAATCAAGACTCGATGATTTCTTCAAATTCATTGCGTAATTATGGACTGGTGGAACCGAATATGATATCATCAACATACACTTGTACACATAAGAGATCATCAACATCCTTCTTTATGAATAAAGTTGGATTGATTTCCCTTCTCTTGTATACATGTTGGATTAAGTGTTGTGACAATGTTTCATACCAGATTCATGGAGCTTGATGAATTCCATACAAAGCTTTGCTAAGCTTGTAAACACGATGTGGAAATTCTTAATCTTCAAAACGCGATGGTTGCTTCACATACACATCATCGGTGATTGGACCATACAAGAATGCACCTTTAAAATCCATTTGATACACTTTTAATTTCATGAGCCATGAAGACACGAATAGATTCAAGTCTTACAACTGGAGCAAATACTTCATCATAATCAATACCTTCTTCTTGAGTGCATCCTTGTGCAACAAGTCTCGCTTTATTTTGAATGATGATTCCTCGATCATCTCTTTTGTTTCTAAACAACCATTTTATGCCTATAGCATTTTCCCCTTCAGGTAAACCCACAAGATTCCATACTTCTTGTTTGCGGAATTGCAATAGTTCTTCTTGCATAGGCTCAATCCAACCATTGTCCTTTAACGCTTTGGTAAAGTTTTTAGGAACAACTTGAGAAAGAAAACACAAGTATAAGCAAAGATTTTCTTGTTCTCATTTGCTTCTCGTCATTCTCTCATTCAAAGGACCAATAATCTGAGAAATTGGATGGTTCTTGTGAATACGAGATGTCGAAGTCTCATTCCCTTGAACATTAATATCTGGATTTGTTTGATTCAAGTTAGAGAGTTGATCCGATAGGGTTGAAGAATGTGGATTGAAATTTGGAACTTGAGTCGGTGAGTTGATAAAGTAATCAAGATTACCAGAATCAACTACGTCACCAGAGATGGATGATGTTCTAGACTCAGGTTGTACAAATTCAGTTGCATCATTAGGAAATGGATATGAAACATCTTGACCTTCTAAAACGGAATGATCTGAATCTTGATGAGATTGAACATTTTCATTAAATTGAATCGTTGAATCCTTAACAAAAGAGAAGAATGGGTAATCTGGGCTTTGATCATCTGGGTCGTCAGAATCTGAGTCATCACTGAATGAACCAAGATATCCTTGAGCTTTCTTCTAACCTGTAGAATCAAGCAAGTTAGATTGATCAAACAAGTTATAATGAAAAGAGTTTAACAAAGAATCTAAATCAAATAACCAAGCAGGACCATTCGAAACTGATGGAAATGAATTTTCGAAGAATTTAAAGTTGAATGTTTCAATTATAACATTAGTCCTAAAGTTATAAAGTCGATAGGCTTTTGAAACAGATGAATATCCAATGAATAATCCATTATCAGATATTGCTTCAAATTTTCCTAGATGATCACTTGAATTTAGAATCATGATTGGACAACCAAAAGATTTAAGAAAATCTATGTTTGGTTTCCTGCCAAACATCAACACATATGGAGAGTTAATCTTTCATAATTAACATTCGATTCTTGACAAAACACGTAGTTGAGATAGCTTCATCCCATAAAGTGATTAGAATTTTAGCAAGTGCTAACATAGATCATGCAGCCTCAATCAATGTTCTGTTCTTCCTTTCAGTAATTCCATTTTGTTGAGGAGTTCAGGGAGCACTGAACTGATGAGCGATTCCTTTCTCTACACAAAACATGTCAATATTAGCATTTTAGAATTCTGTACCATCATCACTTCTTAGTATCTTCACCTTTTTATCTAATTGATTTTCAACTTTAATGATGAATTCTTTTAATAATTCAATCGTTTCAAATTTAGCATTCAAAAAGAAAACCTATAAAAATTTGGTATAGTCATCATTGATAACTAAACAATATGATTTTCTTCCAATACTCTTGACATTGCTTGGTCTAAAGAGGTCTATGTGCAATATTTGGAGTGGTTTGTAATTTGAGTTTATCAGATTGCTCTTATAAGAAACTCTATGTTGCTTTCCCTTCAAACATGTTGAGGAGTGATTAGTCGTTGCAAACATCTTGGATGGAAGTACAATAACAAGATTTCCTGCTACAAGCTTGTTCATGTTCTTGAAGTTGGAATGCCAAAGACGTCTATGCCAAAACTGACTTTCATCATTTTATGCTTTAGCAACGAGGCAAGTTGTTTATGTTGAATGGATCAACTTGAGACATATCCAGTTTGTATACATCTCGATCCCTTTCAAAACATAACATAAAGAATCATCAAATAGAACAAAATATGATTTATGATAGATATAGGATACGCTTAACAGATTAAAGTTCAACTGAGAACAAAAGTTGACTTTATCAAAGGTTATTATTTCATTGGATGTTGTTCCTTCTCCTGATACCTTTCCACCTGCATCACCCCCAAAGGCAACATGCGTTACATCATTTAACTTAAAATGTTGAAGTAAGGCTTGATTGCCTGTCATGTGCCAGCTACACCCGCTATCCACATACCAAGTGTTAAGTGGTCTTCTCGGGCGTACCTGCACAACAAAGAATATAAGTTGAGGTATCTACCCAAGCCGAGAGAGTCTTGGTCTTTCCAAAATTTTCAACAATGATAAATTTCTTGAAATAAGGAGTATTCAAATCTGGCTTGTTGTTAATGAATTTACTAATTTTATTATGCATATATTGTTGATCATTTTTTAAACATTCATACCAGTTGATTGACCAACTTTTGAAAAATATTGATTACCAACATATTTATTAGTCATTCTTATAGATCTTGGTATGAATTGATCATTCAGAACTTCTTTTGATCTTACATAATTGTTCCTTTGGAAATACCTCAAACATAATGAAGGTTGGTTAGTTAATCTTTGAAAACCATCAGCTTGATTTCTCCAATACTGAGGATTAACATAACCTTTGCTCAATGTTGAATTGGCAAATCCTATCGTAGTTGAACTCTTTCTAAAGTAACAATTTTTAGTGTTGTGAGTTCTTTCATCATAGTAGGTATAGAATTTGTTGAAATAACAATCTGCTGTGGAATGATTCCTCATGTCATAGATGTGAAAGCACTTATTGAAACAACACTCAAGCAATATTGTGATTGTACATATCACAAATTTCACAGTACCTCTGTGGAGATTTAAACAATTGCTTGTTAACTTTTGATGTTGATGTAATATTTTATTCTTGCTTATATTTTGGCGTCAAAAAGTTAAATTATTGTTTTTGATTTGTCAAATTTTGCTTTTGAGTTGACATTTTATTCGTTGACATATTATCTTTTAGCTTTTACACAAGAACTTCCTTCTTGGATTCCTTAGGAACAAATCTTTTAATAATAGTGGAAGTTTTAGAATCTGAACCTGTTTTCAGATTAGAGTATGATTTGTTCTTAGGACTTAGCTTAACTTCTTGAAGAGAGTTCATGTTCAACAAACCAGCAGACACAAATTTTACAGGTTTGAGTTTAGTTGGTTGATTTGTTGGTTTTATTAGATTTTCTTGACATTTGTTTTGATCATTTTTGGCTTTAGATGATTTTCTTCTTTTTCTTTGATTCTTTGATTTTGAAGAACTTAGTTTAATTTGGGATTGAACATCTTTAGTTGAATCTTCTGATGTTCCTTCTTCGAATTTTGCTTTCTCTTTACTTTTGATTAAAACTCTTTCAACACTGATTTTGTTGGAGGACAAAATTTCTGACTTTTTGTTTAGGTTCATATGATTTAATCTTTATGGGATGACCATTTTTTATCTTTTCATCATCCTTTTCTTCAAAGATTTTGATATTAGCCTTTTCTTCTTCATTGTCATAATTCTTGATTTTGTTCTGAAAAGCTTTGAGTTTAGGTTTGTTTTCAGGAGAATGATCATGTGTGTTAAAGTTTTCTGGTAGTGTGTTGGTTATTGATTCAGGTGTTGGTTCATGAGTGAAGCCTAATCCTGCTTTTTGTTTATCTTTTCTTTCACTTACCAGTTTTTCAACAATCATTTTGGAACTTTTAACCATAGCAAGATCTACTAGAGTAACAGCATATGCTATCTTCTCCTGTTCTAGATTTTTAGTCATTTCTTCCAACTATTTAGAAACAATTTCTAATTCTTTTAACATTTTGTTCCATGATGTTTGGAGAGAAATGATCTTTTCATTTGCTATTTTATGATAAGATTTTAGTTTATTGTGCATTGATTCCTCTTGTTTAATTTTTTCACAGATTTTATACAAATAGCTTCGATAGTATTCGTCATGTTCGAAGAAAGATTTGGTGCAAAGTTTTTCTCTTACTGCAGATGGTATTTCAGGATATTTTAGGGAGAAGTTTCAGAGTTAGAGGATGAAGTTTCAACCTTAGGTTGATCAGACTGAGCCATCAAAGCAATTTCATCTGAATCCTTTTTAAGATCATATTTGTCACTCCAATCATAATCATCTTCTTCATTCTCATTGTTACCTTCCACTTTTGGATCATAGTTCTCTGACCAATATTTGTAACAACCGACCACGAGGTCAACATTCTAAACTTTGACCTCCAACAATTATTGCTATAATTACTAATATCAGTAATATTATTATTATTACTATTTGATTTCTTTCTAGGATTATTATTATTATATGTCTAACTTCCAAGATGCTACGTCAGGTTTAGCCTTAGAATAAGATAATTTAACATTTTAAAATTAAAACCTAACACATCAACGTGTTATAATTAAATTGAATACAAATAATTTTGTGTATACACACATGTTTCACGAATTAATTCAGTACATACACATCAAAAACCTGAAAACACTTAACTAGAAACTATCATCCAAAATACTACACTACACAACAACACTATGCTACCTAATTAACTTACCAAAAATATATTAAAAACTCACCCACACCCACACTTCGGTTGCCCCCTCTCCCACCAATCCCCTTCCCCTTCTTCCACTAACCTTACCACCACTCCACATACATGCAAGACTTCATTTCCCATTTCACACTCCACCCTCACACTTTATTTCAAACTCTCTCAATCCTCTCTCTACCTCTCGGCCTCTCCTCTATCTGATAACACACACATACCAGCATTTTCAGCCCTCAAATTCGAAGAAGACAAGTGTTTCATCATCATACAAGCTTGAACCAAGCAAGAAAGGGCCATTTGAGGGATTTTTGTGCACCATACTTGCAAGAATGAAGTGCTACAGCTCAAGTTCGAAGTTCACCAGTGATTTCAGCCTCCTCAAACTCTCAAAATAGTGAACCATTCGAAGGGTAAGTCATAACATACCCGAATCAAGCTATATCTTGTGTTTTACTTCAATAAACTACCAAAAATCCTTACTTCTTTGTTTCTAGCAGAATCTTGCGTCTAAAAACTTGTTCTTGGAGAGTTCTTATCATAACAAAAGGTATATACCATGTTATGTTGGTAAACATGTGGTTAGAACACAAGTTACACCTTAGAAAACCCTCTTTTTACACAAAATAACACCATTTATGCACTTGTTTGAAAACCCTTCCGACCAAAGCTCATAACCTGCTCAAAAATGCCTTTGGAACACTTTAATAATCTGATTTTAAAGTTACTATATTGATTAGGTTGTGTTTGGGTATGAATCATAGGATTTACACTAATGCAAATAGTGTAAATCATCAAGTTATTGCAACACATGCATGATACAAGTAGATCCAAGATTTATGTTGTAATTTTCTGTAGATTTGGGGTTATTTTAGATGTTTTAAGTCCATAACATGGCTGTAAATATAAAAAGTAAAAGCTAGAACACATAATGGACTTGTTTTGAGAGCCGAAAAGGGCGAAAATCACTTAAAAATAGCAAAACAAGGGTGATTTCCATATTAAAAATAATTCCAGGCTCTAATATGTAAATAATGGGAAAAATTGTCAAATTTGATGATATTTGGGTTAAACACATGATTAAATGAAGTTAAAACGTGAAACACGGAACTTAACTGGTAAAATTTTAGGTAAAATCTTAGAAATAGTAAAAGAGACCTAAAACCCATAAAGAACAAAATATATCAGTATGTTAAGGACTTTGAATCAAGAAATAAGTGAAAACTAGAATTAAAACGCATTCAGACGTTCGGTTCCAGGTAAAAACACGTTTTAACGAGTAAATCAAAAGGAAATGAATTTTTATTTAAAAGAACCCAAAAACATAATTTTGAAAACTTATTGGACTTATTATAAGTCATTAAATGATGTTTAAAGGTTAAGTGGATGAAAACAGTAGGATTTAAAAGAAACCGTTAAAGATCTTCGGTTTTATCGTAACCGGTAACCTAAAAAAACATAAGTTGTAATTACTTCAAATTAGGTTCTGGAAATATTAGAATTTAACATGTTAAAAATGCAATAGTAAACTCCTAGAAACTAATAAGCGGTCATAAAAGTCATGAAATCAAAGAAACCAAACTTTACGGTAAAAACTGTCAATTTTGAAACTTGAGGGACCAAACTGAAAATTTTACCAAATCCTTGGAAATTCGACCCCTTTGACTAAAAATAATGATAAACTTGTAGGATTCTGTATGCCCAAGACACTTAGAATATTGATGCGGTTAGTACGTGATGATCCAAGTCGGGTTATACCCAATAACAAGCTTAGCAAACACCAATTAATATTTAATTGATGATATGATCATGCAATTAAATATTTACACCAATTTAGAAAATGGGTTTTCTAAACCAGTTGCATATGAGTGGGAACAAATTATTAGGATAATTTGTTCAATTATATTATTTGATGTGTTATTTAAGTTAGTTAGATGATACCTAATAATAACGAGAGATTATAACTTATAAGTTAAATAATTAATTGTATAAGTTATAAATAACTTGTACATACAATTAAAGGTTAATTGTATGTCTAAGTTCAAGACCATTAAACATGTGAATATGTTCAATTAAAAAGGGGGGGAAAACCCTTTTAAATCAGCCTAAAGGGCCGCCCCTTAGGTGGTTTTGATTGGACCCTTTTTATTGAATAACACACTATCTTTAAGTGTCTATCTCTCCATTTTTCCACCACACACAATACATGCAACAAAGAACCAAAAATCTCTCTTTTTCTCTCATCTTG